>APFE030375736.1:0-13104 GCA_000404065.3 Pinus taeda | reverse complement strand
TCATTTTTTGGGCTTCTTGGCGGGCTCAACTCGATTCCGAGAATCAAGTGAGGGGCTCATCTGATGTTATGAATCAGATGGAGCCCTGGCTATTGGCTAAAGGTGCCATGACCCGGGGCTAGTGGAGCAGTGATGGAGCCTCCCTAGTGGCTCAGCAAGGCATGGCCTTGTGTTGGCAAAGCTACATGCACCTTTGCTAGTCGAGGGTTGTGGGCCCGTTGGCAGGCTTAATCCAATTCTGAGAATCAGATTGATCCCGCCCAAGGGCCCGAAGAGGAATTTTTATTTTTATTTTTTATAATAGTCATAATTCATTTTATAACATTTTTTTGTTTTATGGTTTTTTCTTTAAATTTTTAATAAAAATATATAGACTTGTAGTTGACATAAATTGGTTAAAAGAATTTCCACCACCCAAGTGCCTCTGATGCAACTAAATCTAAAATCCAACTACATTAGGTTTCATAGACAATATTTAATTACATTTCTAGAAGAAGTTATGAAATTTATTTCCTAGTTAAGTAAAATGGACAACAATCCTACTCTAATAATAGATAGAAAAAATTTATCGAAGACACAAAAGGACAAAAAGCATCCAAATGATTACAACAATTAGACAACTCCGCATAATGAGAATATAGGTGGAGATACAAGAAAACCATAATAAGTGATTCATGTGAGAAAATAAATTGAATGGAAAAGGAAAAGGATCAATAAACCAAATTGAATAGTGGCAGTGAAAACTATTGACCTCTTAAAATAAGTAGAAAATGAAAATGGATAGAATATGAACCAAATTCGATATCATATGCATTAATAAGATGATTATGCTTCTCTTGAACATCATTGCTACTACTATTTGTGAAAATGGTGCCAACCTCATTAAATGTAGGTTTTTTATGATTTTTTAGGTGATAGTCTTTCCCTTACTTATAGGAGTTGTCCTTACTTCTCAATAAAGATCAAACTCTAAATATGGAGGAATTTCATCCTCATCTAAAATAATTTCGTTGTTATCATCAATTTTTTCTAACACTCAAGTTCAGGTTACTGAGAAAATTTTGCATACCACCACATAGAAAAAGAACAAGGGGGAGACTCAATTGCTTTAGAATAAAACTTTAAATGTCCTATCCTGAGGTTTCTTATCCCAATGACGATGAACATTTGTTAACATAGCAAAACACCTTCCTTATCTTGAGCTTTAGCATTTACATAAGAGCTCTTAACATCAACTATAATAGTCTCACAAGTCAACAACTTCACAAAGACCTACATATTACTTGGGATATGAAGTACAAGAAGAAGGGTACATTCTTCCAAATATTATAATCAACTATGCTTCTATCATCTAAAATATCATGCCTAGTGAAGATCAACCTTTGATGATTTGGAGCAATTCCTTGTCTTAAGTTTTAGCTTTTGCATTATTGACAATCTCTAAGCTATCAACTTCATAATTAATTTTCATGTCGGTTAGAATTTTCATATCTGCATTCCACCTTCATAATTAATTTTCATCCTGGGTAGAGTTTTTAGATCTTCATGATTTTTTTAGTCATGGTAATGTGAAATATATCATGAGGTAAGTGTTCTAATGTTCATCTTAGTTTACTAGCCATTTTTTTTATATTTCTACACTAATTCCTACCAAGATCAAAGACCTTGCCTTTCATTTTAAAGATTAGGACACACATATTTTCACTTTCCTCTTTTAAATCTTCTTAAGCACCGTTTTGCAAATTTGTCAAGATGCTACACTACATACATCTTCCTTTGCAATTTAGAAAAAAAAAATGATATTAATATCCAATAAATTTATATAACTATTAGATAAAATTAAAAAGAAATAAAATAATATGATAGGTTAGACAAAATCTCGAGTGCTTTGAACACCCTATTTCAAACATCCTCAAAAATAAATAAAATATTAAAATGAAAATTAAATCACCACCAAATTCTAAATGTCAAATCCATAATAATGTGACTAACGAAATGGAATAAATAAAAAATGGTAAAAGCATGAATTGAAGCCTTATTGGAAATATGTGTGTTGGAAAGGTGTTTGTTTGAAAGGGAAAAAAGCAAGCATTAATGGATAGAACCACCAAAAAACAGAAACAAACAGAAGCATCCATCGAACATAGACCGAAATTTTCAAAGAGTCGTGGATTCGATTGAAATTTGGAAAAGCATGGACTCTCAATTGAAGAGAGAGCATGGAATCCCGGAGGAAGTAGAGGTGGTAAAACTCTTGTAGACATTGAAGGGAAGTGCGAAATCCCTATATTAAGTCTTATCATTTTTCCAACATCTTCATTTCCCTTTGTCCATATTGATTGTGATTCCTCTTGTGTGTTTGGCTATATGTGTGGTTAGAGTTTGGGTCTGTCTGTGTTGAGTCTGTGTTTGAGTCAATCATGGTTGTGTGGGATAGAGGAGGAGGCTAACAAGAGAAGGGAAGAGGAGGAAATATGAGTTTTTTACGGATTTTTTGGGCTCAGAGAAATCAATTATCTCTAAAAAATGGTGTGGATCAGATCCTATTTAACTTCAGTGTTTCTGTTCATCTCTGCCTTTTTGTAAGAATTAATTCCATTTCATAACTTTGTATTTTTGTTTGGTGCAGTGTAAATTATTGTAGTGCAAGGCACCAACTCCTTTCCCTCACACACCATCATTTGGTCCAGCTTTTAATAAATAAAGGCTTTGCCCTAAACAATCCACCTCCCATCAAAAACCCTGCTCAGCAAGCTGAGGAAAATCCTCACCAAGTTGAGGAAAATCCTCAACAAGTCCAAGAAAATTCCCAGAAATCTGAGGAAAACTCCCAACAAGCTACCGAAAATCAGTAACCAATAGTGGAAACACCACAATTGAGCACTGAAAATCTACAGCAGACCCCGCCTCTTAATCAAGCTGAACCATCCACTCCCATTTTCCATATCCCCACCAATGATTCGGATGACAATACCCCCATAATTATGCTTAAGAGGAAGAAGCAATAGAAAGCTGTAACCCCACTAAAAAGAAGAACCAGGGCCTTAGTTAAGGAAGCCAATATTTCTGATAATCCCCATATCCTGAGGAAAAGTGCTCGTAAGAGAAAAACTATTGTTTTTCCTGCTACCTTACCATGGTGATGAACAAGGTCGTCTGCAGCAACTGAGGACATTATACCAAATTCCCCACCTATCATTTTAAAATCCCATATTCCACCCAGCCCTGAACCTTCAACTTCCTCACCCTTAGGTGCTAAAATGCATAGCGTTCACGATTTTGTGACATCATTTTTGTCAAAAGGGGCAGTTGCTCCACAAGAACCAGCTGCTGATACATCTAAAGTAGACACCCAAGACGATATAGGGTATGTGGCTGATACACAAGAACCAACCACTGACCCAACAGGTGATACACAAGAACCACCTGTTGGAGAACAAAAGGAATACGACCTAGATGTGGCTGATACACAAGAACCAGCCATTGAACCAACAGGTGATACACAAGAACCACCTGTTATGGATGCAAATGATGAATTTAATGCTAACAACAATTCTCTCCTCCACTGGAACCTGCAACTACAGAAGCCCCGGTTATTTTAGCCTTGTTGCAGGAAGAAAACGTTTTTTTGAAAAATGAAATTAAGGCTTATCAGCAAGAATTAACAATGGCCAGGGAAGCCTATGAAAGGGAACTTAATTTGTACATGTTAGCTCAGGTAGCATCTGCAGCTGAAAAGAGTGCAGAAAAGGATCAATACAATGAATACATGTGCAGTGAATGTGGTGATCTCTATACTCGAGCAGGTTATAAGATAGTTGAAGTTTCGTTGTCTGGAGCCAGTCCAGTACCTCCTCCTGTTATAATAAAAAAGGAATACCCTGTTGTTACACAAGAACTAGTAGGATCTTCAAGAATTTTAGAAAAAGAAACAAAACCACCCCGGCCTGCCCAAGTTGTTACAGAACAGAAACCAGTACCAAAGTCTTTTACAACTAAGGATACACAGGCTGAACCTCCCCGTCTCAGCAATGCTTATACATAGACTGAATGTCCCTGTGTCAGCAATTCTTACACACAAACTTCCAGTTCTCAAAAGCTAAGTAACACATGGAAGATAGAGAATGAGCTCTCACAAGGAAAGGAATTTAAGAAACATAAGTCATTATGGCTCAACTATGCATACAGAAATTGGGAAGTGCTTAAACAGTCTCATGCACAACATAAGGAGAATAAGAAATTAAAAGCCAGATTGTCCCTCATCTTTGACTTGGTCCAGTGGTTACTTGCTACAAGGAAACCCTCTTTTAATTATTCTATATTTTTGAGAGAACGCTTAGCGTTCCTCCAGATAAAAGCAATCAAGGATGCAAGACCCCACCAGATATCTACACCATAATAATTTATTGATACCTTCGCGGAAGCACCAAATAGTGACCAGAACTTGCTGTGTGAACTCTATCTTCACAATGAGGCTATTCCTGAAGATAGAAAGCTTAGTTTACTTCCTCTTGTTGGCGATATCCAAATAATAGCCTTTATTTCCTTCTTAGTCAATCAGCTTACTTGGTAGAATGCTTTTATTTCAGCAGAACACAATGAGGAGAAATGTCTTCTCTGGATCCATGCTAAGCCACAAAATGCAGTTGTCTTCATTACATAACATCAATGAATTCTACGAGAGCCAGGGATGACTGACCATAGCAGGAAATTACAGGCAACAGTCTTGGAAGACTGCCATTATTATGTGAAAACTAAAGGAGCTCTAGCTATAAAAGCAAATAATCTATTCTGGGAACACTGTCCTAAAGAGAGATGGGAATATCACCCTTATAATCCTCTCAATCTTCAGGCGACAATCTCATGCATACCTAATTGTGTTAAATGCATTAGACAGTGTGATGAACGATGGATTGGTTACCACTTTCACTTCCCTCTCCTATGGCTACCTAGACAGTAATATAAGGCTCAATTTAAATTAACCAAAAAGGAGGAGCTGACAGCATGGCAGAAACTTCAGAGTGTCTATGGGTTTAGAGACATGGTTGACAACACCTTCCGTACTTACTTCATAAGCAATTTGCATAGTTCATCCCAGTATTCCGACTCAGACTCAGACTAGATGTTGCATGCGGACATGTAACCTTTTAAGTTGGGGGGGATGTTAGGACCCCATATTATCTATTTTTGACCTTATATTTTGTCATAATATTACCCTTCTCAACCCATAGTTGAAAGCCTTTGTTAGTGGTTTGACTCAACCATTGTAAAGGTATACAGTAACTCTTCTCATTGCTATATGTTTAATTATTCAACACATAATCATGCTATCTTTATAATTGATCCTTGAAGTTGACTAAGTTGCTGAACAATTGTTGAAACTGCGTAAAGCTAGTAGGACTATATTTTGCAGTTGCTGAAACAACGGAAACAACACGAACCTCGAAGCTGAAACAACAAGGACAGCATGCGAGTCTCAAGGAGACACTTGAGATTTGCGTACCAGAGTTGCAACAACAAAGGAATCCAATCGATTATTTGAATAAACTATTACATTGGTCGTAACGTTCATGATCCACAATACTGTAACAACATTCTGTTAACGGGAACTGATTCTCCTATTTTTGTACAAAGGGTTGAACTAGAATTTATACTGAAAATCTTTTGTAATAGATGTCTCCTCTATAACAAGGAGACATCTACATTAGAGAGGGGATCGACATAGGATGAACAAGCTGTAACACAAGGATTGTAGCGGAAGGACAAGACTGATTCTTTCTTGTAATATGGTATATTGACGGATGAATAAAATTTTGTTCTGAGTATTTTAACTTAGTTTATGTGTCCTCGGGAATCTTGTGAGAAGGAAAGGGCCCACCTTCATCACAAGATTCACCCATCTTCTTTCTGTTGTGTGTTGTGTGTGAATTGTATTTATACCTTATTCACAAGTATTGCTTCTGATGATATCTTACTTTTGCTAAGACTCTGTTTTTCTTTTAATTGATTGATAATGTACATGAGCGCCTCACTGGTGATTAGGATTTACAGAGTGTATTGGTGAACTGGATAATAGAGGCAGGTGCTGAATGTTCCTACTCTGGGGGATAGGGTTCTGATCCTTTGTTACAGGATAGCCATTGTTTCCTTTTGCAGATTTACTCTCTTTAATCAACTATCTATTCTTATTCAATTCCTGCAACAGACTATAACCGTTGTAACACAAAGTAGATGTTTAACAAAGTGTGAATTGTTTATACTACAACTTTTTAATGCTATTAAAATTGAGTACATACAGTACATAGTCACCTTTGAAATAATCGGACTTTCCCGGGTTGACAATTTATGTGGCACTCGACTGTTTAAATTAATAAGAAATTAAAGTGACCAACACTAAGCATTTTATAACATTTCAAAAGGAGTTTTATAATTTTGATTGAAGTGTTTATTAAAATCATTTACTAAATTGTTATAAATCCCAAATCATAAACCCTAAACCCTGAATGCCAAACCCTAAACCCTAAACCCTAAGAATTTTATAACATTTTAAAAAGTGTTTTATTTAAGTTTTTATTAAAAGCATTTACTAAAGTGCTATAAACACTAAGACCTAAACCCTAAACCCTAAGAATTTTATAACATTTTAACAAGCATTTTGTAACTTTTTTAAAGTGCTTATTAACAACATTAGCTAAAGTGTTATCAATGCTAAACCCTAATCATTTTATAATATTTTAAACACCAAACCATATATCCTAAACCCTAAATCCTAAACTATAAACTGTAAACCATAAACCCTCAACCCTAAACCATAAAACCTAAACTAAAATCATTTTATAACATTTTAAAAATCATTGTGTAACTTATATTTAAGTGTTTATTAAATTTTTTTAATAAAGCATTATAAGTCTTAAACCCTAATTCCCCAGGAGTATACCCTAAACACTAAACCCTAGGAATTTTATGGCATTTCAAAGAGTATTTTGTATCTTTTATTTAAGTGTTTACTAAAAGAATTTACGTAAGTGTTACAAGCATGAAACCCTCAACCCTAAATCCTAAATCCTAAACCCCAAATACTAAACCCTAAACCCTGAACTCTAAGTATTTTATAACATCTTAGTTTTTATTTGTAACACTTATTTAAGTGTTTATTGAAAGCAATTACTAAAGTGTTATAAACCCTAAATCCTAAAAGCTAAACTCTAAACCCTAGATGCCAAACCCTAAACCCTAAGAATTTTTATAACATTTTAAACGACGCTTTGCAACTTTTATTAAGTGTTTATTAGAATCATTTACTAAAGTGTTATAAACTCTAAAATCCAATCCCCAAACCCCAAGCCCTAAACATTTTATCACTTTCTAAAAAGTGTTTTCTAACATTTATTTAGGTGTTTATTAAAAGAATTTACTAAAGTGTTATAAACATTAAATTCTAAACCTGAAACCATAAAACCTAAATGCTAAGAATTTAATAATATTATTAAAATCATTTTGTAGCTTTTATTTAAGTTTTTAATAAAATAATTTTAAAAAGCGTTATAAACCAAAAACCCTAATCTCTAAACCCTACACCCCAAATCCTAAAATCTAAACCTGAAATACTAAGCATTTTATAACATTTTAAAAAGTGTTCTGTAACTTTTATTTAAGTCCTTATTAAAATAATTTACTGAAGTGTTAGAAGCCCTAAACACTAAACACAAAACCCCAAACCCTATAGCCTAATTTTTAAAGCCTAAATCTTAAACCCTAAAAGAATTTACTAAGGTATTATAAACCCTAAACCCTAAACTCTAAAGCCTAAAACCATTTACTAAGGTCTTATAAACCCTAAACCATAAGTGATTTATAGCATTTCATAAATTGTTTTGTAACTTTGACTTAAGTGTTTATTACATGCAATTAATAAAGTGCTATAAACCCGAAAACTTAAACCCTAGACCCCAAACCCTAAACCCTAAGGATTTTGTAACTGTTTAAAATGTGCTTCATAAGATTTATTTAAGTTTTTATTAAAATAATTTACTAAAGTGTTATAAACCCAAAAAATTAAACCGTAAACCCCACACCCTAAAAGATTACATCCGTTGCTTCATTCTTTTGTCCTCCCTTAAACAACAACTTCTCCTGTAGGTTATAGTCCAACCATGGACTATTGTTCCTCATCAAAGGGTTTTGGCATGCTTCATAAGCCTCCTTAAAATTTGCATCCATCTGATACAAGTCTTTCAGGTGTTCAAAACCCAACACTTGTGTTATGCTCTCTTGTAAGAGAGAAACCATCCTACTCAATGCATCCGCTACCTTGTTGGCCTGACCACTAATGTGTTTCAACAAAAACGTGTAACTATGCAAGTATTCAACCAACTTTTCATGCTTGTGGTTCATCTTATGCTACTGCATAACGTACTACAATGCAAAATTTTCAGAAAATAAAACAAAGTCATTACCTAGAAAATAGTGCCTTCAATGTTTCAATGCTTGGACGACAACATAGAACTCCTTGTCATAAGACGAGTACTTCTACCTACTTTGATTCAACTTTTCACTAAAATAAGCAACATGTTCGTCTTCCTGCTTGAGTATGGCCCCAATGGCTGTACCACTGGCATCACAACAAACTTGGAAAAGTTTGTTGAAGTAGGGTAGCCTAAAAATTGGCCTCTCAATGATCTTCTTTTTCAATATCTGGAAGCCCTTTTCCACAGCTTCAGTTCACTAAAAAGGTGGACTTTCCTTCTTCATTTTATCCAACATAGGTGCACAACTTCCACTAAAACCCCTTATAGACTTACGATAAAAACTTGCCAACCCATGAAAACATTGAACTTCAAACAAACTCTTAGGGGATGGCGAGCTAAGTATAGCTGTAGCTTTTTCTAGGTCCATTTTCAGCTCATTCTCTTCAATCACGAAACCCAAATATACCAACTCCTTTTCAAAGAAAGTGCATTTCTTTAGATTTATCAGTAACTTGTTTTGCTGCAACTTTTCCAAAATGCATCGAACATGTTGAAAACGTTCCTCCCTGGTTTTGTTGAAAATTAGTATATCATCAAGATACACAATCACAAATTTCCCAATGAACTCCTTCAACATTTCGTTCATCGGGTGCATAAAAGTACTACGTGGTTACTTAACCCATATGGCATCACCAGGCATTCATACAACCCTTCAATAGTCTTGAAAGTTGTTTTCCATTCATCCCCTTCCTGGATTCTAATTTGGTGATATCCACTCTTCAGATCTATCTTCGAAAACTATGTTGCCCTGCTCAAAAAATCCATCATATAATCCATTCATGGCAATAGAAACCTATACCTGATCATAATCTTGTTTATTTCTCATGAATCCCTACACATCTGCCATTTGCCTCCTCCCTTGGGAGCAAGAACTATCAGAACTGCACATGGACTCAAGCTCTCTTGAATCAGTCCCTTATCCAACAATTCCTGTACCTATTTTCTCATTTCCTTGTTGTCTTTGGGGCTCATCCAGTAAGCAACTTTGTTCGGTAAACTAGCTCTGGGAATGAAATATATGTGATGACTGGTACTCCACTTTGGTGGCAATTTATTTGGTAAATTGTCCACCACATTATCGCTAAATTCTTGCAACATTTCTTGGATTTATGTAGGTAAATCAGAAATTTTAGTGTGCAACAACACTCTTCTTGGTATCCTTACAATAGCATATTTCACCTTGTCATCTTCAATCTATTTTAAAAATTGTTTTCCACCCACCAATAGTACTTTTGTTCCACTAGTCTCTATTGTTTCCTCCTCCTTGATGGGCACTAGCGTATGCTTAATCCCATCTTTAACAAACTTGTAATAATTTGTCCTCACATCATGAACAAATTTTCAGTCATACTACGACGGTCTACTTAGGGGAATATGGCACACATCCATGGGCATTATGTCACAAATAACTTTGTCCCTATATTTGCCAACATGGAATTCCACCTCACACTGCTCATCAAGTAGTAGTTGGTGACCCTTCTATAACCACAACACCTTATAGGGAGTTGGATGCTTCAATCGTTTAAAACCCAATTTCTCCACAATCTCTGTTGCAACCAAATTAATAGTTCTTCCACTATCTATAATCAATTTGTAGCATTTGCTGTGTGACTTGTAGAGAGTCCGGAATAATGCATTTTTATGGGATTTTTCAGCTGTTTCATTTGTTGGTTTTAGCAATACCTTTTCAAGACTAAGGCCTCTCCTATCTCTGGTGCATTTTTGACATCCTGAGGTAGTGCCTCTGCTTCTTTTGTCTGAGCAACATATGCACCTCTTTGACCAACCTGTTCTCCTTCAAGACACTGAAAAGATCTGTGCCCCCACTTGTGGCACTTGTAGCACTGGTAGGCAGCTCCTTTACCTCTGCCATTTCCCCTTCCTCTCGGGTATGGCCTTCCTCCTCTAGTGTTGCCCTCCTTTTCCACTGTGCCTAAGGTTTTTGAACTTCTGCCCTCTTCACTATTATTGGCAGTCCTTCATCTACTAAAGGATTGTCCTTTCCCTCTGCTTGCTCCTCGTCCTCTCCTGGCATTCTGCTTTTTTGTGATCTTTTCTTCCACCTTTAAGGTGCTCTGGTGTGCCTCTTCTATGGTTTTCAAAGAAAGAATACTTATTTTGTCCAACATTTCTAGCCTTAGTTCATTCACAAATCTTGTTTATTTTTCTAGGGTGTCTTCAGTATAACCAGCTCTCAAGTTCACCAGATAAAATTCTTTGGTAGAATCCTTCACTGTCATTCCTCTCTGTTTCGAATTCTGTACCTGTTGATGCAGAGCAATCTGGTAATCATTGGGTAGAAACCTGCCCTTCATCTTAGCGACCATTCTGGTCCACTTTTTAATTGGTAACTTATTCAATCTTCTCCTATCTGCTTATACATTGTCACACCATAAGGCTATGTGTCCTTTCAACTTTGTAGTAGCGAATTTAACTCTTCTATCTTCGCTGACCTCTCCACATTCAAGATACTTCTCCAGCTCACTAATCTAGTCCAACAACACTTCTGTGGGCAAACTGCCATCATAATTCAAAATTTTTGGCTTTGGATTACTGATAGCCAACAAGACTGACCTTAAGAATTTGATCTCAAGTCCTTCTTCATCTAATCCATCTGTTGTAACTATGGCCTCCTCCTCACTATCATCTCCTACTTTCGAATCCCTTCTTTTTCCTGCTTCTACCACTGCCAAACGGGCATTCAAGATCCTAATCTCTTCCCTCAACCCCTCATCTAGTACTCTCTAAATAGCTCTACCATGACCTCTTCTTCCAGCTTTCATTTTATCATTTAACTAAACCTTCTCTCATACCAAAATTGATGGGACCAACCCCTACGACCTTCAGCTAAGTTTTAACTATGATGGTTAATGATATATGCGTTGATTGGTTTGTTTTATTATATGGTGGTTGGTTGACTTTAATGCAGTGTACTATTGGCTTGTGAAGATGAGGACATGTGTCAAGGTCTCAGACTTTGCTCCTTCCTACTCCTTCTATGTCTCAAATCACTAGTTGTTTATTTCATTTGGCGTTGTTTGCTTTTCATGTGCTGTTATGCTACTGGTGAGGTTCTGGGGTCTGTTGTGCGAGGGTTTACTCTATCTTATCTTCGTTTACATTATGGCTGTGCCTGGTCTACTGTAAGATGTGCATCTCCACTTGTGAGCGATGTCTCACTCATTCTATGCTCATTTTGTGTTGGTTATGGGCTGTGAAACCCTTAGTATCATTTCCCTCTCTCGACTTCTAATCGACTATTCTTGTTTCCACAGTTTTAGTTTTAGATCATTTGTTTCTTCTCCATGCACTGTCTTGATAGGTTAATGGTTGTGTGCTTTTGCTATAGGCTACAGCTATGGGGTCGCTCCATTTCTGGTTCCCTTTCAATAGTTTTCTAAAGGTATGTTCTCCTTCCCTGATGTTTCTCTTTACTCCATTTCACTCAGGTGTTGATGGCCTCTGCTCCTCTGTGGTAGTGGGTGACTCTGTGGCTGTGACCTAGGCTCCATGGCTCCACTGCTAGCTTGCTCAAGTTAGACTCTACATTAGTAAGTTTCCATAGCTCCACACTCTGTTTTAGTCATTTTTTGTTGTTATAGTTGTAGCTCCCTCTGTGTCAATTGCTAATGGAATGATGTTAGCCTATGTAGGTGGACGATGGCCTACTCATGGTTCTTGCGAGAGTTTCCTACACCTGAAATGGGTAGGATTGTCTCCTGATATCTTTTTTTTTGCTTGTTTGAGGGTTTACAGTTCATAGGGTTTTATGAGTTGAGGTTGTAGTCAGGCTTGGTTTCTACAGTTATGGGCAATGCACTTGTGGCTCCACCGTATGCATGTAACTCTATTGTTATAACTTATACATGTATTTAAATGGCCCTGTAATGGACTTACAATGGTTTTGTAATCTGGTTGTTTTGACACTGTTTGTTGGTCCTTGACCAATGAGCTCTAATGTTTCGACTTCTTGACACACACACACACACACACACACACACACACACACATATTTATGATGGTATTTTTATTGGAAATTCATTTGTTTACATTCTGCAATGGACATTTGGAATGTGTTTGATTCCTATAAATGAGGCTTGTCTCTATAACAATAGCTTGCTTGGCCCATTCGTATCTTTGCTCTATTGGCACTGTGGTTTGTCTGATAGCTCTTCTCGCCTTTATGCTTGTTGTTCATGTGTGTATTTTTAGCTTTGTTATTCAGAAAAAAGGAAATAATTTCAACAGTATAAAATAGGAATGAATTTAGGACCGTAGTATGAATGGTTTGAAATGTTCTTGTATTAAGAAAAGAATTATGTGTTTTCTCTATATTTCTTCTATGATGGCAAAAAAAATATTACATCCGTTCTTTCTTCCTTCTTTTTTGTAGAGAACATTAGGCAATTAGCAAAACTGTCAATCGTTACATTAAAACATTTCCTAAATAACTGCCCTTTCTTGATTTGTAAATTGAAAGAAATTCTAAATAAAACTAAGAGAAAAAAAACAATTATGTAAGCAACCATTGTCATTGGCTCACACAACCATTCTTAGAAAATAAAAAAAACTAATG
>APFE030375735.1:22793-56751 GCA_000404065.3 Pinus taeda | reverse complement strand
GACATGGATCTCCTCCTTAAAGATTTAGCCTCATAGGGATGAACAAGGCCTCTTGCAAGATGAGCTTAGCAATTCTCAGACTTTGGAACTTATATTTGGGAGCTTGAAAAGTAGAATTACTAACTAGCTTGTCAAAGGCAAAGAGACAAGCTTATATAGAGGTAGGAGGAGTAGATAAGATCATCCACCAGATTCATGGGATTGTCCTTATCATTAGGAAGCTTCCATGAGAGGTGGAGAACTACTTCCCTCCTTGGGAGATTCAAAACCCAACTGAACTAACCCAAACTGGAATCAGTTCATGGATAGGTTAGAAGGAACCTTCAGAAGTTTGTTTGTTAAAAACTTTACCCAACTGGGTTGGCGCTAGTGTGACTCTGACACAGAGTGCCAGCTGGCGTGCCTCTTTAGAGGATTTCCCCCATTGGCGCGAGTGATACACCGTGGAACAACGCCAATGGAAAAAGGGCTATATTTATGGGTATTTTGCAGAAGGTGTCTTCAGGGCATATGAAGTACATACTCAAGGGGATATAATGCAGGTGTTTTCAAGTTATGTCACTTCTCACAGGTCTCGGAATAGGTCCTCCAATGTACGGGAGAAGGGGTAACAGGGACGGTGACAAAATACTGTGTAACACTCGGTTTCCGCAACAGTCAATGGTTTGACCATAGCAGAGTTGATGGCCTAAATGCTTTGGTTTCAAGGCTTCTGGGAAAATAAAATCATTTACTGATCTAGCGTTCCAGCAAATCACCTCTTGGGTCATAGATTGCTATAGCACAATATGAGCCAAATCATGGTGTAGTTGTGGGAGTTAATTTTGCAAATATGTGTTTGTTGTGGTGGTCAAAAATAATGTAGATAAACTAAAATGCCTAGTTGAATTCAATGTTATCAGAACTAGACTGGTCATGACACCAGTGGCCTCCAGAAAAAAAGGGAAAAAAATGGACCAAAAAACCAGTCAACTAAGAAACACAAAATATTCAAATTTCTAGAAAGACATATATAGTCATGTGCTAGTTGAAGAGATGTAGTCACACATTACCTTAACATCACCAAATAGACACTGAGAGGATTCTCCTCCAACCACTACTTTAAAGAGATGTTTGTGTTCACTAGATGCATTGGTTATATTTTAACCATAGAAATGGATGGACCATTAGAAAAATGAGCAGAGAATTATGAAATAACAATGAAATGTCAGTTCAATTCAAAATATTGAATCAGCATGAGAGAGAGTAAACGTATAATGTATTTTTATTTTATATGTATAATTTTTGTTAATAAAAGTTAAAATTTTGTTTGCAAAACTTTATATGTGTCAAAGGTTTTGTTATCATATTGAGGTAATTTCAATAAAAAATTAACTAAGGAAACTAAGGTATGACTATCTAGTAACAATGTAAATCTCATTCTTTAGGTATTTTATTGAGTTTGTTTACTGAATAAAAGCGCAATATTGGAGTAAATTACCTAATCTATTTGATATGGGCAATATTGGATTTGACCGAAAAATCTCTTTTTGATTGAGTAGATCGAACAAAGTTAAAGAAAATAATATGATGGATAAACATAATACTCCCTATTTTTTGTGTCGCCCTTTTGTCACTCAAAAACACCCAAATTCTTATGTAAATTCAAACACGTCACGCCTCTAACAACCTAAGTGTCACATAGAATGAATGTGTCGTGTGGCACATATGAGAGCCTATCTGCATGGATTTTCCACTTGGATATTGCAGAATGCTTTGGATAGTTCGAGTGGGAGGCATCTAGGCATAACAATCTCTCAGTTTAGTCCTAGCCAAAATCCAACAAACGCATTCAACCACTTCATTCCATAAGCACGAGATTCATAGTATGACTAATATTCTATCTAATTCCAAAGATTTTAGTGCATAGTAAAAGAAGGCAGCTTTAGATTTGAAGATAAGAATATAAATGGAAGTGAGTATATATGTGACAATCCTCTCTTTTTCTCACATTTCATATTTCAATGTTTTTGGAATGTGCAACAGGATTGGGAATTTTCATTAATTTTGGGATTTTCATCGTCTTTTTCCATTTTTTGTTTTTGTTTTTTTGTTTTTGAAACTGAAGAAATTTTATTTGTGTTATTTTGTTCTTGAAAACCAAGAAACTGAATTTTAGAAGAACCACCATGTGAAATAGAAATAGGATATGGGGTTTAATTATGTGTAGTTTGGTTTATTTCTGAACAACAAGTGAAAGGGGACTGCTGGGTCCCTTGCAGGAAAAATGCCTTGAAACCCAAGTATGAGTGCGTGCAGGGATTAGTTGCTTGTTCATGATGCGTGAAGGGTGAATTGACTGAGAGGGCATGTGGATGAGCCTATAGAGGGTTGTCTAGGTTGGTTATGGAGTTGGAGCGAAGAAGACTTTTTGTTTTGTACATTTCTAGTGGATGGAGTGGGGGGAACAATATAGTGATAACAGATTTCATACTTTCGAATTCATGCAAGGGTATTTTATTTCCTATCCGTAGTTGTTCTAGCAGAAGAGAAGCAAATGAAGTTGAGCATAGGTGAAATATTGGTTTTGATGGAGCACCGTCGACGATACAAAGGTGTTCGGCAGATTTTAATTTTCCACGTGTTAGATTTCGATTGGATTGAATGAATTAAATGAAGGCTTCAAATTGGCTGGGCTGAACAATGTTTGCTCACCCCAAGCCCAAAAGGAAAACACATATCATATCAATGTAATTAAAGTACATTTATGGTGATAAATATTTCACATCTCGATTATAAATATGAAATGGCATATTTTGTACATAAAAAAGGCCTTGGAATTGCTTTTGTTTCTAAGGTTCCATATTCAAGATTGACCATTTCAAGCCCAACAAAGGTTCACTGAAATAGGCTACAAAGTTGAAGATTACATGTAATTAACATAAGATTGAATTATTTTAATTTTAAGTGGATATTCTGGAAGGGATACCAAAAGATATTATGTCTCTATCCGAAAAGAGGGTAGACCTTTTGTGAAAAGAAGAGAAAAGATGGAGACTAAAAAGTAGATTTGTTTTGGTTAAAGAGGGAGATAAAAATGTAATTTTTTTGCAGAAGTATGTATTGTATAGAAGAAATAAGAATTCTATTTGGGAACTAAAGGATATTGAGGGAAATGATATCAATTCTCAAAAAATATTTGGAGAAGGTTGCAATTAGTCATTTCTCTGATATTTTTAAGGAATGGGAGGGTATTAGTGTCGCTGCTCAACTGAAAGTTATTAGGCATTTCCAAGGTTTTATCATTATTATTATTATTTTTTAATTTTTTTTTATTTATTTTTTCGGTGGAGGAGTCTTCAAGAGGTTTCTCTAGAGGAGCTTGAAAGTGTATTAAAATCTTTTGTAAAGGACAAAGGTCCAGGACCAGATGGATGGGCAGTGGATTTTTTCTTGGATTTCTTTGATATTATGGGAGAATATATTAGGAGCATGATGGAAGAAGCTAGACTTTCTGGGAAGGTATTGAGGAGTATTAATGCTGCTTTTATAGTTTTAATTCCCAAATAATCTAAGGCATGCTCCTTTAATGATCATGCCATTTATCTATGTAATATGATTTATAAGATTATTTCAAAAGATGTGTCTAGTAGGATAAAAAAAGGGTGCTTCTTTCAAAATTGTCAATGGAACAATTTGGGTTTCTATCAGGTAGACCGATTCATGATGCAGTTGGAGCTACTCACGAAATCATTCATTTTATAATGTTGAAGCATAGGAAGGTCTGTGTTTTAAAATTAGATTGGAAAAATCCTATTACTGGGTTGATTGAGACTTTTTGAGGTTAATTTTATTTCAAATTGGGTTGAACTATACTGTGGTGAATTGGATTATGGGTTGTTTAACTTCTAAAAATTTTGATGTGATAATTAATGGACATCCTTCATATTTTTTTAGATCTTCGAGGGGATTGAGGTAAGGTTGTCCTTTGTCTCCCTTGTTTTTTTCTTGTCATAGAAGGGTTGAGAAGGTTGATTTTTCAAGCCAAGGATGAAGGTAAAATAAAAGGAGTGGAAATGTCAAAGATCCTTTACATAATTCATATATTATTTGTTGACGATGTTTTAGTGTTTGGGGAAAGATTTGTTAATGAATGAAGAGCTTATAAACATATTTTTCTCTGTTTTGTAGTGTTTTAGGTATGAATATAAGTTCTTCAAAATCCTCCTTTATGCACTTAAATGTTTCTGAGTAGGTGATTTCGGAGATTTTAGATGTTTTTCCTTTTAGAGAATTGGGGTTGGATGTTGGGTTTGTTGATCTTGGTTACTATCTAAAGCCAAATTTCTATTAGATTGTTGATTGGATTGGCTCCATAAATTTTTTTTGCACTGTATTAGCAATTGGTACTACAAATGGTTGTCCTTGGGAGGTAGGCTTAGTTTGATAAAGTCTTTGTTTGTGAGTATTCTGGTATACTGGATATTACTACTAAAGGTAGTGAAAGCAACTCTTAACAAAATTAGATAGTTTATTTTATATTTTTTGTGGGCTGGCTTGAAGACTTATGGAAGGTATCATTTAGCTAGGTGGAAAAATTATCATTGCCAATTGAATATGGGGGTTGGGGAATTAAAAATATTTTTTTGTTTAGTCAAGAATTGATAATGAAAAGTTTGTGGAGCATCATTGTGGGATCTAGTTGGTGGAATTCTAAAATTTCCGGTAAATATCTAAAATGTAGGTTTTTTTGTTTTTTGTTTTTTTGTTTTTTATTTTTTATTTTTTATTTTTTATTTTTCTATGGTATGATAGATTTGGGCTTGAAAAAGAAGCCTCCAATATTTGGAGAGGTATGTGGAAATTAGGGAATGGGCATTTGGTTAAGATTGGACAAGAGCCATTTATAGGAGGATCTCATTGTTGTAGGCTCATGGAAAATTTAATTCATCAACTGAATCGATAGGGGAAATTCTTCACGTGTCAGGTTTACAAGTGTTCTTAATTCAGCTTCGAGAATGTCTACTGGTTGTCTACTGGGAATATAGGATTAACAAGTTTAAGTGATTTTAAATAGGAAAATTTTATTGAGAGGTTGAGAATTGCAGGAATTTTCCTTAAAGATGCAGCAAATTCTCTTGTATGGAGATGGAATTCTGGTACAAGCCAAATTACAACTAGGCTAGCTTATCAGGAGATTGTTAGTTCATATGGTTTCTATAGAGAGAAATGGTAGTCGAAATCTATCTATAAGTGCTCAATGCCTTTGAGAATTTGTTGCTTTGGATGGTTGACATTAGAAGATAAGATTTTAATGTGGGATATTCTATTAAAAATGGGTTTTAGTGGTCCTAGTATATGCTTGTTGTGTAGAGAGAATGAGGAAACAATCAAACATCTGTTTTTCCAATGTCAATTTGCTCGGATTGTGTGGAATTATATTGGTGAATATTTGAATATAATTGATGTAGGTCCATTGGGAAGCTTACAAACATGTTTAATTTGGTGGAAAAAATTTAATGCTTTGTGGAAATCTCTTCCTTTCTTCATTGCATGTGGAATTTGGAAATTTAGGAATAATATGTTTTTTGAAGATAAATTTATTCCCTTGCCTTTGTTGTGCGGTCATATTATTGGGGTTTTCTTATTCTGAATATTTAAAATATGAAATGAGTAAAACTAGGAGAACTTCCCCTTTGTTTCCTATTTCCACAGAAAATGTAGGAGGATTTTTTTTATGGTGCTCAGCAGGGGGGTCTATGGGGCTAGAGCGAAAATTAGGTTCATTCATAAAGTCTAGTACTCTATTTGGCTGAATGGTGGTCATGGGTCTAACATCAAAGCTAAAGTCTTAGGATGTTGGATACTTCTTCTGCTAGCAACATCTTTGAAGATTGGTGATATGCAGGTATATGGTGATTCTCAAGTAGTAATTGAATGGATGCTGGGTAACAATAGATTGTAGGGGATTGATATTCAGGGTTGGATGACCATGGTTAATAAGTTGAAGGATAATTTACAGGTTTTTAGATTTAATAATATCTATAGAAAATGGAATGGAAGTGTTGATAAACTCTCAAACAAGGCAATTTATGAAGCTGACCAATTCATATTTTTGGAGGAATGGGTAGATTTCAAGCACATTTATCTTAGGAAATTTTGGATTCCTTCTGGTTATTGCCTCATTCCCAAAGTGGATTAACTACTTTATATTAATGATAACCTGTTGTGGTCTCATGAATTTACTCTGGAGTAGATGATTTTTCTGTTGTGCTCTTTCTAGTGGTCAATTTTTGGATGCATTATGTAATCATCCATCTATGTTGGTAGGGGTGGTATTAGTTTTTTGGTACTTTGGATTTAAGGTTATTTTGAGAAAAAAAACTATTAGTATCTCTATTTTCTCAGTAATTGTGCTCTTTTTCATACTTTCAATTAGAGAGTGTCTTTTTTATTTTTGGAAAAAAAGTGGATATTCATGAAAGTAATGCCATACATGTTATATTGAAATATAAAAAAGTTTTTTAAAATCAGAAGATTATTTTAAATAGTTATTAAAATATGAAAATTCGTGGATAATGGTTTTTTTTATATGAGTGTGTTAGACCAGGAGGTAACCCCTCAAAATAATTCATGAAATTCATTTACGTTGGTCTTTATTATATACATGAGGGAGAGACTATTCATTTCATCTCCCAGTGACTCTTCATATTTTCTATTATTTATTTACACCAATTTCAATTATTCACCCAATCTTGATGATTAGGTGTCAACATTCCCCCCCTTAATATGAAGGGATGTTGGTGATTCCAAGCATAGTTCTGAATCTTTCAAGCTTTTCTCTTCCAAGCACTATGGTGAAGATTTCTGTAATTTGCTCATTAGTGGAACAATGGCGGAGATGGATTGTTTTGGCCTCAACATGATGTCGAGTCAGATGATATTTAGTATTGATGTGCTTCGTTCGATCATGGAACTTTGGGTTCTTGGCCAACTTTATTGCTGTGGTATTGTCAATCATGAGTGGAGTCGATTGTACTTGTTTTACCTGCAAATCTTCAAGAATTTTCCTGAGCCACACAATTTCTTTTGTTGCCTCAGCCACTACCACATATTCTGCCTCTATTATGGAATCTACTAGAACTGATTGCTTGCGTGATCTCCAAGAAACAGCTCCTGATCCAAGACTCATAGCATAACTTGAAGTAGATACCCTAGTTTCTTTGTCTCCATCAAAGTCTGAATCAGAGTACCCAATCAAGATGAAGTCGTCCACCTATGTATACTTGATTCCAAAGTCTTTAGTTCCCTTCAAGTACCTCAAAACTCTTTTTGTAGTAGACCAATGTCCCTCACAAGGCTTTTGCATAAACCTAGAGAGGATTCCAACAACAAACGAAATGTCTGGTCTGGTAGTAGTTAGGTATTTGAGACTTCCTACAAGTTGTCTATACTTTGTTGCATCCTCAAATTCTTTTCCTTCAATGGATGTGAGCTTTAAGTTTTGTTCCATTGGAGTAGTAAGAGGATTTCATTCTGTCATGCCAAACCTATTCAACAGATCTCCAATGTAGTTATTTTGAGAAAGGAATATGGACTTTGGATGTTGAGTTACTTCAATACCAAGATAGTAATGAGCATAACCCAAATCAGTCATTTCAAAACCTTTCCTCAACTCCTTCTTTATGGATGCAATGTAGCTTTCATTGTTCCCTGTCATCGAAATATCATCTATGTATACCATAAGATATGCAACTGTTTTGCCAACTTTCTTGACAAACAAAGTTCCATCATCAAGTTCATAATGTTTAAAATTGAGTTTCAGAAGATGCTCAGTTAGTTTTTCATACCAGGCTCGCGATGCTTGTTTGAGGCCATACAAGGATTTCACAAGTTTGCATACTTTATGTTCATTTTCTTTCACAACAAATCCTTCAGGCTGGTGTTTCTGGGAAAACTAGTGTCGTTTTGAACGACTAGCCCTTTAGGTTTGGCAGCTACCCTAGAAACAACAGTTTAAGGCAATTCACGATTTCTTCTATGCGCTAGACCAAGGAGAGATATTAATCATAATGCATGGCTCAGTAAAAATGAACAACAGAGCCCTCCTAATCTACTGATGATTTTTATTATGTCCTCTTAATCAAGCCTTGTTCTAGGCCTATCATAAGTACATCATTCCATGAGCTAGGTAGTGATAGTATATATGTTTTTAACACTGATATTGTCCTATCATGAAATATTTGCATTAGTAGGAGTGATCCAGATTTAAATAGAAACGAAAAAAATTACAGAGATAACCATAAACACAAAGATGCAATGGAAATAATACTTCATTTCATTAATGTAAAATATTGAGATATGCTTACAAACAAAAAATGGAAATAAATAACTAGGGCGATGGTAGCTTATCTCTGAGAATAGATGTGGTGGCTAGATGCCTTTGAACTATGTTACAATGAGGATCGAAGGCTTATTTATTGTTGAGAAACAATGGAAAACCCTAAACATCCGAAAACCTAACCCTAGAAGATGAAACACCAAACTATGGGCCCCGTTTGGTTAAATTGGTACATCAACTTCCCGGGGTTGTAACTTAGGCATACGATCTCCGTTTGACACGTAAAATATCTCATTAGAAAGATCTATCTGAGAACTACAACTTGGGGAAGAGCAACATCTGTCCATGGATCCATGTTGGTCCCAGATTTCCCAAAAAACGTCATTTAGGGTCTCAAAACGGCTCCAGAAGTTCAGGACCTGAAAAACTGCTAAAAATAGTAAACTGTGCTACAATTAAGGAAACTGAAACATTGAAAGAAACCATGGTGGGGGTCCAAGTGGACTTGGCTAGTGGCCACCAATATCCACCTAGATCATTCCTCCCCCCTTAGGAAGCAATGGTCCCCATTGCGTTGAGTTCCTTCATGAGATGAGGAAACTTCTGCTGAACTTGGTCCTGGGTGAGCCACTTGCCCTAGTGAAGGAGTTGGCCTGCTTTGATAACTCGATACAGTTGGATGTTCTGCTAGTGAGTGTGCTTGATCTGTGTTTCCATGGTCCGATCAATTGCAGCTTGTTCTAGGCAATATAGGTTTAACTCTATGGGTGTGAGCTGTTCTGCAATGTCGGATGTGTCTAGTAATGGTGGAAAGTATGGCCGAATGCGGTCCACATTGAACACTGGGTGCAGACCAAGGAATGGGGGAATTCTGAGCTCAAATGCATTATCTCCCACAACCTTGGTAATGGTGTAAGGACCATATCGAAGAGGCCTGAGTTTCCGATAGGCTCCGGTAAGGTGTTCCTTTTGCAAATGCAACTATACTTTGTCGCCCACTTGAAACTTGTGCGGCACCTGATGTTGATCATGTTACTGCTTGTACTTGGCATTTGATTTCTCTAGAACGTCATGGACTCACTGGTGAATATGTTGGATGTGCTCAATGAATTTGTTTGCCTTATCTGTTTCGGACTGGACATGAGCCGAACCTGCATTAGTAGCTACAAATGGCATGGCCACATCAATGGGACATAGTGGCTGGAATCCCAAGGCCACCTGAAAAGGGCTGTGGCCAGTTGAGCTGTGGAGAGCTCGGTTGTAGCTATGTTGAACATAGGGGAGGCTCTCATCCCATGTGCATGGATGCTTCAAGTTGTACATGCGTAGAATGTGTACAATCATTGTGTTGACAACCTCTGTCTGGCCATCAGTTTGAGGATGGAAGGCTATGGACTTAGTGAGTTTGGTGTCCAGCATCGACTAGGAATTGGACCAAAATGTATTGAGGAACCTGCTGTCCCGATCTGAGATGATAGACTGTGGGATCCAAAAGTGTACCCACACTCGTTCAAAGAAGAGTTTAGCAGTGGCTTCTGCTGTGATATTCTTCTTACAGGCCGCTAGAATGGCCATCTTTGAGAACTTGTCGACGACCACAAAAACACAGTCATTTCCATGCTTAGTGGAAGGAAGGCCTGACATGTAATCCATGGAGATGGATTCCCAAGGTCGACTAGGGGTAGGAAGCAGGTTATAGAGGCCTTGCTTCTTGACTATCGATTTGGAAATGGCATAGGCAGTGCATGATCTGATGTACTTCCTGACATCTTGTCAAAGATTCAGCCAATAGAAATACTTCTGCAGTACTGCCACCATTTTCTCGACCCTGAATTGCCCAACAGCTCAACTGTAGTGTGCTTCCAAAACCATCTTGGCACGCTCACTTGAAGGAACAAAAAGGTGACCCAGGTGGCATAACAGGGCATCCTAGAGGTGAAAATCTGGAACATGCCGACCCTCCAAGAACGTTTGGTATGTGTCGCCGAATTTTGGGTCACTTTTGTAGAGAAGTGGCCAATTAGCAGTCTTGTGCCCACAGGAGTTGAGCACGGTGGTTAGTGACATGATCAGTGGTCGACTGAGGCAATCTGCAACATTATTAGTGCTGCCCTTCTTATACTTGATATTCAAATGGAGTTGTTGTAGGTATGTGAACCACTTTTGATGGTGATCATTTTGCAATTTTCCTTGGGTCTGTCTGAATTGGAGGGGTTGGTGGTCTGTGTGGATGACCGTTTCCTTCCCCAAAATGTAATGTTTCCATTATTGGAAAGCTTGTACAATGGAATACATCTCTTTGTCATAAGTGGGATACTTCTGGACTGTGTCGGAAAGTATGGCAATGCGAGCACTGGCGCAGACTAGAGGTGATCTTTCAACTCTGTGAATGCCTTATGTTGAGATTCAGACCAAAAGAATTTTTCTTTTGCTCTTCCCTTGGTGACTTGACTCAGGGGCCAAGTGATATGAGAAAATCCCAACACGAACCTGCGGTAGAAGTTGGCAAGACCTAGAAAGCTGTGGAGCTCCATTAGAGTGGTTGGAGAGGGCCAATCCAGAATGACTTGGATCTTGGCTGGATCCACATGCACCCCCTGTTCATCAATAATGTATCCCAGATACTGAACCTGGGTCATGCCAAAAGTGCATTTCTCCAAATTGGCACATAACTTGTGTTGCCGCAGTGTTTGGAAAACCTGTCGGATGTGGTGGAGGTGGTCTTCCCAACTCTGGATGAAGATCAGGATGTCATCCAAGTATACCACTGCAAATGAGTTGGTGAATGGACGCAAGATGTCATCCATTAGCCTCATGAAGGTTGCAGGAGCATTCGTCAATCCGAAAGTCATAACCAACCAATCAAAAAGGCCCTCCTTAGCTTTGAAGGCAATATTCCACACATCGGAGGGTTCGATTGGTACCTGGTGATATCCTGACTTCAAATCAATCTTGCTAAAATATTTTCCCCCCTTCAGTTGGTCCAGGAGGTCATCAATCCATGGGATCAGGTACCTATTACGGATAGTGATCTTGTCCAGTGCTCAATAGTCAATATAGAGTCTCCAAGTCCCATCCTTCTTCTGTACCAACACGATCGGGCTTCCATAGGGTGATGAACTCGGATGGAAGTGACCTTTATATAGTAGCTCCTGAATCTGCCTCTTGATTTCATTGTTCTCTAGAATGGAGCACCGATATATTGGTCCATTGGGTAGTGACGCACCTGGGGTCAGATCGATGGAATGCTTGACCTGAAAGTGTAGAGGAACCCCTGCAGGGGAGGTGAAGATGTCCTCGTACTCCTCCACGACCTTGTCCATCTGTAGTTGTTGTCCGGAGGGGCCTTGTCTGGAGGTCGTGGCCACCATCTTCTTCTTTTCGTGAGGGTGTATCACCAGGAAAGCAAATTTTCTGGTTTTGGAAATGAGCTTACTGCATTGTTTTGCAGTAACCAAAGAGATGGCGGTAGGCGATGCTACCTCTGGTATCCTATACAACTTATTTCCCAAAGTAATAATAACAACACAGGGCCTTGATTCATACACAACATGTCACTTTCACAAGTATGGTTGTCCTAATAATACATCACAAAATTCAAGGGGAGAAATGTCACACAATACCTCATCGGTGAAGGGCTTGATGTTGTATGGAAGCTGACACTGTTGGCTCACGCGAAGATTCCGTCCTTGGTGAAGGCACCTGATGGTGTAAGGTTGTGGATGTGCTATGGTCGGTAAGCCTAGCTGCTTCACAACCTCTACCAAAATGAGGTTCTTTTGGCTCCCACTGTCGACAATGAACTACAGTAGGGATCCCTTTACCCACATCTGAGAGTGGAAGAGACGCTCCTCCTCCTCTGGATCTTCAGGTTCCTCTTTCTGTATCTTCATGGTGGCGATGATGGCATTGGGCTTCGCATCAATAATCTGCTTCCCTTTGTCATTCCCTTTGTCATTCTCCTTGTCGGGTTTTGACACAGAGTCAGAACATGCTTCTAATTTTGAAACCTTTAGCTCAGCCACTAGTGACTTCTTGGCCCGACACTCACTTGTGTTGTGAGTAGAGCTCTTATGGAACTCACACCATTTTCCCGTGTCCTTTTTCGGCTTTGCAGCGTTTTTCTTTGCTTGCAGCTTTAGCGGCTTGTCTTGGGCCACCCTGCCTTGGTTTTCTCCTTTGTTTTGCAGTTTGGGAGCACCTTGCCCTTGCTTCCGATTTGCAGATCCAAAGTCTCGCTTCCTCTGTTTAAAATTTTAATCGACCTTGACGGCATTTCAGTATGCCTTGCTGAGCGAGGAGATCTTCAGGAATTCTATTTCTTCCTGGATGTACTTGTGCAGGTAGCCACAGTATTTGAGTATCAAATGCTGCTCGGAATCGTTGATACCCAACTTTGTGTGAAGGGTATGGAAAATATTGGTAAAATTCGCCACATCTTGGTCCCTTCCCTGCCGTAGCATGGTCCACTTTATGTATTGATCCTCATAGCTTCCGACAGGGTAGTACTACTCCTTAATGGCATCCAGGAATGAATTCCAGGTGGGTGCAGCTGAAAATAGTGAGCCAATATTTTCATCCTTCTACTCGCAGTAGGTTTCCCACCAGTCCTCCACGTGGGGTGTTTCTTTGAGAAGAGCGAAAATAATATTTTCCTGATCGGAAAAATCATGAACCAAAAAATAACCCTCTAGCAGATTTAACCATTTATTAACAGCATCTGCGTCTATCTGACCCTCGAATATGGGGATTTCAAAATTAACTTGTACCTTAAACGGTGTGGCGTTTTCAGAGTAGCTGTGGGATGCCGATGTGTCGCCCCTGGGTAGCCGCTGAAGGATCTGGGTAAAGTTGTCCATCATCGCGTTCCTTTGTCACTCGAGGGCTTCTTCGAGCAATATTTTGATAGGATTTCCTACCCCCACATCTTTCTTTTCATCTGCCATGGCAGGCCGTTGGGTTTTGTGAGGCTGGTCTTGCAAAGGTTCGACCAGTTCAAGCCCTAACTCCTTATATCCCGACCTCGTTGGGGACATGAAAAGAAAAACAGAGAAAAAGCAGACCACTCTGATACCACTGATCCAGATTTAAACAGGAACGCAACAAATTACAAATATAACCATAAACACAAAGATGCAATGGAAATAATACTTCATTTCATTAATGTAGATTACTAAGTTATGCTTACAAACATAAAATGGAAATAAACAACTAGGGCAATGGTAGCTTATCTCTGAGAAGAGATGTGGTGGCTACATGCCTCTGAAATGTGTTACAATGAGGCTCTAAGGCTTATTTATTGTTGAGAAACAATGGAAAACCCTAAACATCCAAAAACCTAACTCTAGAAGATGAAACACCAAACTGTGGGCCCCGTTTGGGTAAATTGGTACATCAACTTCCTGGGGTCGTAACTTTGTCATACAATCTTTGTTTGACATGTACAATATCTCGTTAGAAAGATCTATCCAAGAACTACAACTTTGGGAAGAGAAACATTAGTCCATGGACCCATGTTGCTCCCAGATTTCTCAAAAAACGTCGTTCAGGGCCTCAAAACGGCTCTGAAAGTTTAGTACCCGAAAAACTGCTAAAAATAGTAAATTGTGCTATAATTAAGGAAACTGAAAAGCTGAAAGAAGCCATGGTGGGGGTCCAAGTGGACTTGGTGGGTGGCCACCAATATCCACCTGGATCAAGGAGTACCTTCCAAGAATGACAAGTTGATACTCAAGAATAGATAACGAGGAGAAAGGATGAAGAAACACCTACACAGAAGAAGCACTAAGGGAACTATCATGAAGACATGAAGCAAATAATGGATGAGACATAAAGGAGACATTGTATGATGACTCAAAGAATTTTGATATGATCAAAGATCCTTTGGAGGGTGAATATTAGCAACAAAGTGGATATTTCATGAAGATGAAGCATAGACTAGACCCACCATCAAGAGTGCAAGATGAAGCAGCAAGCAAGACAACTTGGCATTTCCAACTCATCATGGAATACATGTCACTAGTGTCACGTTATAACTTGTACAAGTGTCATCATAATGGTAAAAGTGTGTGAATGTGTCATGCCACATCATCATGTGGAATGTAATGATGTATTCTCAAGAGTTGTTTAGAATTTGAAGAGTTCAAGAGTTGTTTAGAATTCCAAGTGACACATTAGAAGTCCAAGAATCATGACGGTAATTCAAGAGTCATGGGGATATGAAAGGCCATTCCTCTTATTATAAAAAAAACCTCATAACTCAAGGAAAATGATTTTGGAGGCTTAAGGTTTGGAGATCTAGTCCTGGTTTCTCTACTTGGCATAGGAGAGAAAAATATTCTTTGGAGGAGCAAGTAATGACTTAATGTTCCACTATTGGAACTAGTGCCTTATCATTGTAACTATGTACTTGGATATTTCACCTTATAATTGAAGCTCAATGATCTAACACATTTTCATGCATGTATTGTGAATGTCTTAGGACTATTGTTTGGATGTTTTCTATATATGTTATGTTCACATGTATTGAGGAAATTGAACTATTTCAGTGGCCTTGATACTTATCTTGTTGAATATGTATTGTATGTGGTTTAATCATATTTGTGTATAAGTGAAATAATTCACTAGACAACTAATGAATCTTTATTTCTTGTGTGCCTCTCTTAGATTAGTACTATTACTTCCTTCTAGAGGCTCACTTTTGTCTCCCCTCTTGTGAAGGTCTCCTCTTACACATTGTAATCAATGTTTCACAATGTCAACTTACTTGATTATTCAAGGTTTATCTATATAATCTCCTATGTTATCCATTGAAACCAAGACCAACCTTATAGTTGTAGTGGTCAGGCTGATATTCTAGATGGGGCTCCTATTCCAAATAGTGTGAGGTCTAATTGGGACTTCACATTGGGGAGACCCCCTGTCTGTTAGTGGTATCCAACACCGTCAATATTTTGGCACTAGAAGGAGGGTCAGATGATAAGATGTGCTCTTTGAGTCTATTCTGAATCTCTTATCTTAAATGGATATTTACCAAATCATAATCCCAGGATGTTTTTCTAAGGATCTTGATCTTACCATCCCTGTGGAAATCATTAATGACTTGTCCCAATTTTAGTTTGATGGCAAGAGTGAACTAACTATCCTTGAACACTTCATTCAATTTATTCATTTTTGTATCTCTAATGGAATAATTTGTAAAGATGTCATAGCCAGGTTATTCACCCTCACATTTTAAGGTCGATTTAAGAAATGGTGTCATATGTTACCTGGTGCTTTTATCCATTCACTCAACAAACTTGTTAAGGAGTTTCATGAAACCTTTGACAAGTATGATTATAAAGATGTATGTGATAGAATTGATTTGCTTAGGATGGAACCTAGTGAATCTGTAAAGGTTTTTCTTGATCAATTTCTTCACCTTTGTTATGAATTTCCCAAAGGAATAGTTGATTCAGATTTCATTATGGAAAAATTTCAGAATTTGATTCTCCTCTCTTTCAGATCTTTTGAATCCAACCCGCTAGATGATTCTATTTCCCCAACTTTGTCTAACCATGAGACATCTCAATCTTCCAAGGAGGAACCTATTATTATTTTCCTTTCCCTCATCAAATTTCGGTGCCCCTTGGTGATGATGGGAGATCTGAAAATCAAACCATTGATCTCTTCATTCAACCTCCACCCAATTCTTATGATCCACATCCTACTGAGAGAAACTTGGAATGGTTTGGTAATTTCATGGAGCCCAATGGAATTGTTGACCCCTTGAGTTTTCAAGACCATACTAGTGTACATAATTCCAATATTGAGTCTAATCCAAATGAAATGTTGATTGTCTCTAGGGATACTTTAAAACCTCCACTAGCTATGTTTTTGTTGTAGCTGCTACAACCAACTCCGAATGTTTTCCCATCATTATATTTTGGAGCCTTGCTTCTACCCACATGAGCTCATATTTCATTGTCATAAAGTATTCATGATATGTTAAATAATTATCATCTCATGTAGTGCTCGTGATTTATTTTTTTGATCTTGATTTTATACTTTTCAAATACAAGCCATCTCTTGCCTTGACCTTGCAGCGTTGTCAGTCTTCCCTTTAGAAATTGTACAATATTGGAAGGCAGGATAGCCTTGAAGATCTAAATTATGCAATCTTGAGAGGTAGGCTAGTCTTTAGCTTAGAAACTGCGCAATCCTGAGAGGCAGACCATCCTTGAGCTCATAAATTGTGAAAAAGTCTCCATACCCTTAGAAACTGTGTAATTCATTGAGCCGAGGAATTTCCCAGTCCCTTGTGGTTGGGAATTGCACAATCCTTCTTGGTAGTGTGAATGCCCACTTTCTCGAAAAATAAAAAAATAAATAAAAAAGAAAAAAATCAATCCCTATAAAGTAGGGAGTGGACAATTAGTTTCTTGAAGAGTGGCACAAGTTGCTATTTTTGACTTTCTACCAAGTGTCTCTTTTTCCTTGATTATAGGCATGCATGTCATAAACTCTAACCAACCTAGATATATATAATATATTAACCTATAGCTCATTTTCACATTCAATCTTAGAGCTCTAGCCTTCCTAAGTGAATCAAGGAACCTTCAGTGGATTTTGTAATATTTTTTCGGGTGAGTTTTGTTTTTGTCGTCTTTTGTCACTTTTTCTATCGCTTTTTTTCATTTTGATGTTGAGTGTTGTTTTGCTGGTTTATTTTCATAGTATCTAACATTTTAACTTATATTAGATTGTACAATTGTTGGTTCGGTCTGTTGTTCAATTTTTACAAGTGTCACATCAACTTCTTGGGTTTCCCATCAGTTGTTACCATTTCGACACTTTCCCTATGCATGTTTATTTTTCCTTGTGCACATTGATTTTTTGCACTCGAATCTCACTAATATATCTTCCATTAGTGAAATCTACACTCTTACTTGTACTATCACTCAGATATATCACTTTTCCATCTCCTTGCTGGGCAGATCTACCTTTACTTGGCCATTAGTTTCCATATCCAACTGTGCATTTTGCAACTCTAAGGCTCAAGCCTCGTGCTTGGCCTCTTAGACTACATGATGCATACTCCTTGACTTTCGAAACTGCACATTTTGAAGTTCCAAGGATCAAGCCCCACCCTTGTCCATTGAGACTGTGCAATACACAATCTCCTCCTCAATTTTCCTAGGTTGAGACTGCACATTGTGCAATCTCAAGCCTCAAGCCTCTTCCTTTCCTTTGGAGACTATGCAATGCACAATTACTAAGCTTAGCCTCTTTACTCAGTTCAGGAATTACATAGTTCTTGATCTCATTCTTATGGTTGCTGCCTTGATCTTGCTTTGTGGTTCATTTTGGTTGAGATAACTTATGTTTTCCATGAATGCATTTTTCTCCTACAAGCACTACAAATTTTGAGTACTTCTCTTGATTAATTACTATGACTATGGATCCCAAGAGACCTATCTCAAAGGACACTATAGAAAGAAGCACTGGGGAGGCAGTTGAGAGTACTCCAGTGAACTTGCCAGTTTTCTCAAGCACTTCGTTGTTCATAGAGAAAGATTCATACATTACATGACAAAAGGTGAATGAGGTATTCTCAGCAAGCAATTTCAAAGTAGACCTTGAATACTGACAGGTTTACATCAATGTCAAAAGGTTAGGATTACACAAGATTTTATGTAGGTACCCAGTTTTTCCATGTGAAAACATTGTTAGCTAGATACTATCACATACAGATACCAAGACCATGACTCTTAGCAGTTCTAGTAGACAAAGGCTTGCCTCTTTTATGGAACACAACTACCAACTTATGTATCATTTACCGTGGCTAGGATCATTCATGGATTCCCACTTCTATGCAGTCACTAGCTACTTGAGCACAAAGGATGTCATCAAAGGTTGGGTGAAAGAGTCTTCCAAATTTTTCTAGACACCTAACAACACTTACGAGACAAAATATCTTAGGAAGACTTATCAGTACTTGATAGTCTTATGTTGTTGGATCTATGGTCAAAGAAGTACTGAGAAATTTCTAGAAGGGTGGGTATTCTTTCTTAATCAGGTCGTGAATGAAGGAAAACCATTCAACTGGTTGGATTTGTTAGCTCAACAGTTGAGGATTCATGTGAATAATTATAAGAACCCTCCTAATAGTACACAAGCCATATTATACATGTTTGATTACTTTCTAGATGCAATATGCACTCAGAATTTATTTCCTGGCATGAGTTGGACCTGGTCACCAAGAGAAACTGCCATGGACATTTACTGCAAGTTGCTTTTAGAGTGCAGCTACAAAGGATTAATTGAAAATCTGACTAATCACTTTCTCATTCCATTGTACAAGTTAATATTTGAGGAAGAGCCACCTTGCATGTCTCGTGACGCAATGAAATCAGTTTTAGAATTAGCATATTGGTTTGCCTCACCGAATGATACTTTCCTTAGAGTTTTTCGCGGTCAGAAGTCTCCACATATTCTACTGAGGTATGCCACCAAAAAGTTGGTAATGCAAGAAGTTTCTTGTAATCTTTCCACAGGGTTATCAGGAGTTTTTTACATGAATAAGAAAGCACCTTGGCCCATTCTTCCTTTTCAAATTAGATTGCGTTAAATCAAGAAGTCGAAGGTTGCTGACATCGAAGGAAATGATATAGAGAAATTTTCATTTGTTCATTTGGAATTCAATTCATATGATCCTAGGAATGTCTGCAAAGAACAATATGCAAAGATTCATTTCCATATTCCAAGTGAAACATTTATAGGACCAAGGAGGAAAGGATGAATAATTGTTACAATGCCTCCAAGTCCCATGAAATAGTTAGATTTGTAGAAACATCACTTGCTACTCCACAGAAGGAAGTCACCCGAGAGGTAGAACCAACAGGAAGGTGGAACTAGTGCATGAAAAGGAAAAGAGGAAAGTTGCACATAGTCCATTGGAAGAGAAGAGCTGCAAGATGAAGTAAAATTCAATCATCCTGAAAGAGGACATAGCAACAAAAAATAGGAGGAAACAAAGGAAGTAGGAAGAAGAAAAGAAGCAAAAGGAGGAACAAGAGCGGAAAAGAGTAGAGGAAGAAATGCAAGAACAACAACAAGAAGAAAGGTAGAGAATAGAAGAGGAAGAAGTTGTAGGGAAACATGCCAAATAAAAAGAACATAACCGACTACTAGAAGAGGAGAGAAAACAATTGCAGGAGAGATAACTTGCTCAAGAAATTGAAGATGTGATTGTAATCCAAGACATGGAGGTGGAACCAGAGCCACTGAACCAATATATTGATATTATGCCAAGCACTGAGCAAGTTACCATTTAATCTCCCTCTCCTTCAATAGTAGAGAAAGATCCAAGTGAAAAAGAGGAAACTATTCCTCCCAATGATGATATGGTAATGGATATGTACAACATAACTTATGATGAGTTTCAGAAGAATATTATACAAGCGAGGAAGAAACACTTTCCAGATTACATCTCCTGCATTCATTAGAGAAATTATTATTGTGATGATACCTCGAGGAATTGATAAGCCATTGCTACAACCAAATTGGCCTTCGTAGGTGCTACCAAGTCAAACAGAGAGTATATCATGGCCGACAATAGACAAATGACAAAGAAATTACAAGCTGCAAGGAAAAAAATTGAGAAGCTCCAAGCAGAGGTCCAGAAAGAAGCTCCCGCACAGTTATATCTAGAAGAACTTAAGGCATCCATACTTGGTGAAGTATCGAAATTGGGAGAAACCATGTGGAGCCTTTATAAGGAGCTTTTCATTGTGCATAAAGCAATTTTCTGCTTGCATGATGTGCAACAAAATTGTAAGGATAAGGCTAAATACCTCAAAGTTGTTCATACAACCATCCAAATTGGGTGTTCAATGCAACACAAAAGGGTACCGTCCAAATTGGTAAAGAAAACAAGGCAACAGGCTGAGTTAGAGAAAGAAAAAGTTCAAATGATCATCCAGAGTAACAAACAGTTTGCCTCATTCATTTCCAACATTCAAGCCTCATATGCATGATTATATAATAACATGGATTTCATGGTGAAATCAAACAAAATACATTCAGTTGGGTCACTCGCCGAAGCCAAATACAAGAATAAATTTAGGAAGGAGGTTGAAGAATACTTGGACCAACTTAGACAGATAGCTAGCAAGGAAGATCTAGAGATGAACAAGCATAATATGTAGAAGTATTTTGGTGGCCCTGTCTAGATCAATATTGTGTTTCTCCTGTTGAAGAAGAAAATTGAGTCTTGTTCCAAAGCAGTCTACCAAGATGCAGTGGAGGCTAGAGTCCACTTCCAACCTGATCCCATTGCATAGTTTAGGGAATCTATCACACTGTACAAATCTTGGCATCGCTATGTGACCGAGAAACTACAAGTTGAAGTGGTTGAGCTAGAGTTTCCCTAAACCCAAGCTTGACTTTTTTGTCTCATCAGGCTGTCTAGTCGACTCTACCTAATTTTGTCTTATATGGGTATGAGCATATTGTAATATTATTTTGTAATTAATTGTAAGTGAAATTCCAGGTGTCAATTGTGGAATGTGAAGAGTCATTTTTTTAATGAAGTCCAAAGGTCATGATTGGAGGATGTCAAAAAGTCTTGAGGGAAGTCAAAGAGTCACAAAGGGAAATGAATGGTCACCACTTTTGTTATAAATATACCCTCATTAGTCATGTAAAGGGCTTTTGGTTGAGATTTTGGCTTAGGATCAGAATCTTGGGAGTTTTGTTGAGAGCCTTGACTTTTCCTTAGCATAGAGGGAGTATCTTTCTTTCGAGGAGTAGGTGTTGGATTCATGTTACACTATTGGGACTAGTGGTTCATCAATTGTATATGTATGCTTGGGACTTTCACTTTAATAAAAGCTCAGAGCCAACACATTTTCATCTATATGTTTTAAATATAGTAGGAATATTCTTGTTATGTTTGCAATATATGTTATTTCATTTACTCTAACACTCATGAACTACTTCATTTGCATTAGTATGAACCTTGTTGAATGCGTGTTGTTATATATTTCAATCATGTTTATCTTGTAAACTATCTTGCAGGCTAACCTATGGTTTCTTTTATGCTTTTGTGTTCCTTTCAAGCTGCATACTAATACAAGATTCTAAGGGCCCACTCACTTTCTCCTTGTTGTGTTATAACCTATCATGCATTTCACTTGATCCTTCATAGAGTTATACACTTGCTTCACCAAAGTCACAAATACATCATTCTATACGTTATTGTAGCCAAGGAATAACACTAAAATCCACTATTTCGGCAACTAGGCCATATTTTAGACGGGGCTCCTACTCCAAATGCTGTGAGGTCTAATTGGGACTTCATATCAGGGAGACCCCCTGAATGTTGGCAGGTCCACCACCGTCAATAGTTTCATAATTCCTTGTTTCATTATCTACTAGTTTCACCTACAACTTTTAATGATGCTCAACTTCTTGTTTCAAGAAGTAATCAAGAACAAGGTAGTTGTATTTCACATGTAAAGGAGAAAAGTGTTGAAGATATGTATTATATTGTCTCCTTCTTTCAAAATGATAATCTTTCCTTCTCAGCTAATCTCTGATATTCTAACCTTAATAACCTATCAAATGACTCAGAAATTCACATCCAAATTGAGACTTTGTATGAACATCATCGTGATATCCCTGTTTCCATTAACACATATGGTGGTGAATATCCAAGTATATTGGATGATATATTCTCTTATTCAGAGGGCTTGGATTCGCAACATGTCAATTCATAATCTTTTTCTCACAGTTTGCAATCTCTATTTGTGAATTGGCATGCTTTTTAATGATGAAAAAAATGTGTAACTAGGTTCGGTATTAAAAAATATGAAATATACTTTTGATTCTTGAATATTGTAAAATTAAAGAAAAAGTATTATTGCTATTTTAGAGCATGGGTTTCATGCTAAGGTATTTTATTTTAGATGTCAAGCACCATTGAGTGATTATAGGGTTTGTCCTAGGTCAAGAAGTCAAAAGAGTCATTGTCATAAGTTGAAGACCCCATCAGGCACATTATAAATTGTAAAAAGGATAATTTTTTATTTAAAAGTGTCAAAATACCCTTCAAGTCCAAGTCGACCTGCCAGCTAAGAAGTCGACCTATTTTGAGGAGTCTCAACCACCTTAAAAGCCTATATAAAGGAGGGAACTCGACCTCCTTTGGACACACATTCAACTCTCATAATCTAAGTGAAGGAGAAGAAAAATAAGGCTAACAAAGGAAGAGAAGGATGAAATAAGAAGTGTTTTGGTCTATTTATCTCTCTCTCTCTCTCTCTCTCTCTCTCTCTCTCTCTCTCTCTTGATATCACATGTACGAAGAAGGAAGGTTAGGGTTTACTGCTTCAAGGTTGAAACGTTGATGGAAGAGGATCAAATTTGCTAGAAGAGGAGCCTGATAGGTAACCTACTAGCTCTAGACAAGGAAGCAAGCCAAGAGAATTTGATGGAAGGCCTTGGAAGGATAAATGTTTTCTCACATGCATGGATGCGATACCAGTTGCAGGGGCAAAATGTTTCAGACCTGTAGTAGAGGCCGAAATTCTGTATTTGGGGGTCAAAGTTGTGCCGCTGGAAGACATTTTACTAGGTTTGAATTGAACAAAGGAATCACATCATCAAAAAGGTCGGACTTGGTCTTGAAAGGGTATTGGTCTTGGTATAGAGGTCTTGGAATTCTTTAATTGAAGGATCTATAAGAAGAGAAGACATTTATGGGTTTTCCTCTCAAGTGGAGAGGTTTTGGCCCTGGCTTGCAACCTATATCTTGTGTAATATTGTTCTTCTTATTTTGGTAGCTGTTTGAAGATAAGAACAAACACAATAATAAGAGAAGAAGTTAATAAGTAAGAAAAAGTAAAAATACATCGCAAGAAATGATCAAGAATAGAGAAATCATTCTATCTATTGCCCTATAGATTTCTCAACATGGTTTTATAGCTAAGGTTGGCTAAGGGCATGATGAAGATCTCTACTACATTGAAGAAGTTCCTAAATAAGTGTACTATGATTGCAAGTCATCTCAAGAAGGGAATCAAATTAATATGGGATCTCCTATTATATCTCAAGAAGGATATGACCAAGACATGTACAAAGGAAAAAGGACTATTCTCAACACTTATCGACACATTTGAAGATGGGAATATTTAGGTGATTGACAGTGGAGAATCAAGACATATGATTAGTGAGCACAAGAAACTAAAGAAATTGTCAAGAGGAAAATATTCTTACTATGTTGAGCTTGGTGACATGAAGAGCTATTGTGTGAGAGGAATTGGATCAACCTTGCTAGAGCTGGAGAAAGGAGGAAATATTCATCTCAACAACATCCTATTTGTTCCAAGTTTGCATAATAACCTACTTTCCATTTCATGTCTAGAAGATAAGGGAGATAGAATTTATTTCATAGATGGAAAGGTTGTAGTATGGGATAAAAAATCTAGCATTGAAAATGAAAAACCGATTGGAATCCATGAGGGAATACTCTACAGATTGCTGACTCCCCTCTTTCAAGCTTTGGTTCACATTGAAGTTAGCCCATGTGAACTTTGGCATATAAATTTTGGTCACATTGACTAAAAAATCCTACCAATTCTAAATTTAATGGTCAATGGTATCCTTGAGCTCAAGAAGGATCATGAAGGAGTATGCAAGGAATGTACATTGGGTAAAAATACCAAGAGACCATTTGGAAGTAGTGCTTCAAGGTCCAAATAAAATCTGTTCTCATTCATTTTGATGTTTGTGGTCCTATGTATCCAAAGTCACTTGTAGATCATCTATATTACGTAACATTCATTGATGATCATTCAAGGAAAACTTGGGTTTATTTGATGAAATCCAAGGCTGAAGTATTTGTCAAATTTCAAGAATTCAAAGATGAATTGGGGAACCTTACAAAAAGGAGAATACATATATTAAGGTATGATAATGGAGGAGAATATACTTCAAAGGAAATGGTAGCCTTCTGGAAGGAGTTTTGGAATAAGAGGGAGCTAATAGTCCCATACATTCCTGAGAAAAATGGAGTTGCTGAATGAAAGAATCAATCTATTAAAGAAAGTGTAAAATCCATGTTACATGATCAAGATTTTCTGGAATTTCGGTGGATTGAAGAAACTAAGACTACTATATACATTCGAAATCTAAGTCCCCACAGGTCACTAGATAACATTACTCCCAAAGTATAATTCACTGGGAAGAAACCAAGTGTGGACTATCTATAAATATTTGGCTATCTTGTCTATATTCATATACTGAAGGACAAGAGAAATAAATTGGATCCTTCAGGCATGAAGGAAATATTGTTTGACTACAGTAATACTTCAAAGGCATATAGGATCCACATAAAGGAAGGACACTAAATAGAAGTTAGTTGAGATGTGATATTAGATGAAGGTATTTCATTCAAGAAATCAAAGGATCTCTCGATGGACTTTGATTAAGAAGAACTTGATATCTTTGAAGAGGAAGGTACCTGGGAAGAAGAAGAATCAAATCATGAAAATGAAGTTCCTAGTGAACCCGTGCAACCCGAGGGCATCCCTGAAACTAGAGAGAGACGTAATTGATTGAAATCTACTCTATTAGGTGCAAAGGGACATGTAGTAGCCAAAGGCAATTAAGGGAAAGTAATAAGCTGGAAATGTATTCTGGGTATGGAACATATATGATGAAGGTAATAGAAGCAGAGTCATCCACCTTTTAAGAAGATGTCAAACACTAGGAATGGATGGATTCCATGAATGAAGAATATCAATTAATAATGCAAAATGGAGTTTGGTAGATCGTACCTTGTCTTGAAGAAAAATATGTGGTAACTTCCAAGTGGCTATATAAGATTAAACATGCAACAGATGGAAGTATTGACAAGTATAAGGCAATATTTGTGGCTAGGGGCTTCTCTGAACAGGAAGGCATCGACTATGAAGAGACATTTTCACCTACAAAAATGTATACAACTGTACTCTATTTGTTCTCTTCGGTAGCAATGATGGGATGGAACATCCATCAAATGGATGTCAAGACTACATTCTTGAATGCCACAATTGATGAAGAAGTCTATAGAGAGAAACCCTTGGGATTTGAAGTAAAAAATAGAGAGGCTTATGTTTTCAGGTTAAAGAAGGCATTATATGGCCTTAAGCAAGCACCAAAGGCATCATATGCTAGGATGGATGCATACCTAAAAACGTTGGGCTTCATAAAGAGTTTTGCTGATATGAATATCTATGTCAAGGTTGTGAAGGATGAGCCTACACTCATTCTTTACTATGTTGATGATCTCCTCATGACAAGTGTGGAAGGTCAAGTCCATGAATGTAAGAAGCAACTAGCAACACAATTTGACATGAAGGATCTAGGGTTGATGCACAATTATTTGGGACTCAAAGTTTGCCAGGAACCTAATGAGATTTATCTAGGTCAAGGAAAGTATGTGATCAAGACATTGAAGAGGTTTGAAATGATGATTTGCAAACCTATGACTACTACCATGATCACAAACTTGAGAGGCTAAGAAGTTTCGAGTCAAGCCCTGTGGATCTAACCAAGTATAGAAAATTTATTGGCTCGGTGATGTACTTGATGAATACTCGAACAAACATATGTTTTGTAGTGAATATTCTTAGTCATTTATAGGTAGATCCCAAGAATGATCATTGGATAGTAGCCAAACATATAGTGAGATATCTACATTAACAATCCACTACTTCCTAAAGTATGACAAGATGAATGATGTCCACTTTATTAGATATACATATTCCCACAGGGGAGGCAGTGAGAAGAATGGAAGAATAACTACATGAGGATGTTTTAGTTTGGGATCATCCATGGTCTCATGAATGAGAAGAAAGAAAGAATCAGTTTCTTTGAGTAGTGCTGAGGCTAAATATATTACAGTCCATGAAGCAAGCAGAGAAGCTATCTGGTTGTGGAAGCTGTTGCCTGACTTGTTTGAAGGACCAATGGACCCTACAATGATACATTGTGATAACACCAACTGTATAAGTTTGTATAAAGACCCAGTGTTTCATGGAAAGACACAACATATAAATAACAAGTATCACCACATTTGAAAGATGGTGCAGGATGGTGTGTTGCAGTTATGGTATATATGACCAATGTGAAAGTAGTTGATATATTGACTAAATCTCATCCGAATAAGAATATTGTGTATTTGAGAGACAAGATTGCTCTAGTTTTTATATCCTTCCTAGTTGAGATGGAGAGATAAAGACACATTCATTCGTTCACATGGGAAGAAATAATGGAGGATTGGGTAAGCATATGTCATATGATACTCTTTTATATTGAGGTAGAGAATCCAAGATAAGAGTAGTCATAGAGGACCAATATTCTTTGAAGACTAGCTATCCAAGAGAAGAATAGTCCTGGAAGGGCATATCCTATGAAAACCCGGGAGGGGTATGTGCCTTCAGAGACAATGATGATGGTGTATATAAATCATTGGTCTCGCCAACATTGTGCTATGATATTGTGGAGAGATAGAGCTATTAGTTAAGGCCTTATTATGTGACAAACCTGGTTGTAATGATGCTAAACAAATGGGTTACCAATCAGACTCTTCTTATGGGATATATTCATATTGAGAATGTCCATGTACCATTTATGAATACCTCCCTAGTTAAGAGGGAGTGTTGAAAAAAATGTGTAACTAGGTTCGGTCTTCATAAATAGGAAATGTACTTTTAATTCTTGAATATTATAAATGAAAGAAAAATTATTATTTATAATTTATAGCATGGGTTTCATGCTCGAGGTCTTTTCTTTAGAGGTCAATCCCCGGTTGATTGCTTCTAGGGTTTGTCCTAGGTCAAGAAGTCAAAAGAGTCATTGTCATAAGTTGAAGATCCCATCGGGCACATTGAAACTTGTAAAAGTAATTATTTTTGTATTTAAGAGTGTCAAAATACCCTTCAAGACCAAGTCGTCCTGCCAGCTAAGAAGTCAACCTATTTTGAGGAGCCTCATCCACCATAGAAGCTTTTATAAAGGAGGGAACTCAACCTCCTTTGGACACACATTCACATCTCATCATCTAAGTGAAGGAGAAGAGAAATAAGGCTAGCAAAGGACGACAAGGACGAAAGAATAAGTGTTTTTGGCTATTTATCTCTCTCTCTATCTCACATGCATGAAGAAGGAAGGCTAGGGCTTACTGCTTCAAGGTCAAACTTCTCAAGTTGCTGGAAGAGAATCAAAGTTGCTAGAAGAGGAGCCTAATAGGTCACCTACTAGATTTAGACAAGGAAGCAAGTAAAGTGAAGTTACTGGGAGGCCTTGGAAGGCTAAATTTTCATTCACACAAGTGGATGTAGTAGTAGTTGCAGGGGCCAAAAATTTTAGACCTGCAGTAAAGGCTGAAATTCTGTAGCTAGGGGTCGAAGTTGTGCTACTAGAAGAGATTTGTCTGAAGTTAACTTGGACAAAGGAAGCACATCATCAAATACGTTGGACTTGGTCTTGAAAGGGTATTGGTATTGGTCTAGAAGTCTTAGAATTCATCAATTGAAGGGTATGTAGGAAGATAATAGATTTATGAGTTTTCCTCTCAAGTGGAGAGGTTTTGACCTTGGCTTGTAACCTATATCTCATGTTCTTGTGTACTATTTTTCTTCTTATTTTGGTAGTTGTTTGATGATACGAAAAAACATAATAATAAGAGAAGAAGGTAATAAGTAAGAAAAAAGACATCACAAGAAATTATCAAGAATAGAGAAATCATCCTATCTATTTCCCTATAGATTTCTCAACATTTCAATTTAGAATGATCCTGAATTTCTTTAATTCATACATCTTTGGATGACCAATCTGAAGTGACACGTTCTCAGGTTCTTGAATCTTTCGAAGATCCTGGTCAATCTAAGTGTCATATTGGTATGCCTATCTGTGATCATTGTACTGATGACAACAATGTCAATCCATTGTTCTATCAAATTCAATCTGATTCAAGAACAAATGTTGCTCCTCCTCTTAACCCTTTCAATCCTTCTTCACCTCTAGCAAACACTTCATTGTACCAAGATATGTTAGATAAGTCTATCACATCAGTAGCCCTCATAAATCCTTTTTGTCTTTATCCAGACGATCACAGTTGAAGTCAGGTACAAGGTGGTGTGATATTATAATCAAAGGATGAAAAGTTTGAAACTATTTTCATGATTTATTCAACTGTAAATATTTCATAAGCAACAGGAAGATGTTCCTACTCTAGATGATTAAGGGATTTTTCAAATTTATGTATCTCAATTTTTTATCCATCAAGAATTTGATGTATTTATTTTTAAATCAGATCAAACCAATGGTATTATTAGTGTTTTAATTGATACATCTATTGAGAGTGGTGCATGTCTACCTGTTGATTTTTATAAGTCACTAAAATTTGATGATCCACCATTAGAAATTTTGGAGACCTATCAAGAAGTCGAGGCACTTAAGCTCCTACTGATGGTTATGTTAGGTCCTCACAATCCTATTGGGATGCCCGAATTAAGTTGGATCTAGCCTTTCATGCAATTTCTTTCCTTAACATTCATCTACTGGTTATGAGTTCATTCATAAAGGACTTATGATATTATCAAGTGAATATTCAAGATAGGATTTCTGATTAGATGAAAGGTTCTTGTTTGGTTAGTTATTTTCAATGCCCACCCCTTGAGCTATACCAAGGGTTGGAAATCACATCCTTCATGGATCCTTATGGTTTCAAGGCCTGTCATTTTGATAATCGAGGTAAAGGTTTTTTGGATTGAAGGATTTTTCTAGGTTAAACACTTCTAAATCTAATCACCTTATTATCTCTTTTGTTCATATCATGAAGCTAATAATATCCATGGCACATTTTCTCTTCTCTAATAAGTGCAATCATACTTCAATCATTCAACCGACAAAAACCCTTGTGATACTGAGTTTTATTTGACATATATTTCTAATCTTTTTTCAACTCAGTATCCTGATCAGTTTCCTAGACACATAATGTCAACAATTGTCTTGAATGCCCTAAGATTTCTTATTGTTGACTTTGCCTGTAATTTGATACAAAGGGAACCAATAGAGAATCAAGAATAGTATATGTTAATTGACCAATCCAATCATAATACCAAATATTCTTATTGTGATGTAGATATATCAATTGAAAATTCATTTTCCCATAATTCCCAGGGTTTTCAAATTGGTTGTCTTGAATATCAAAATCTAATCCCTTAATGGTTAGAGAAATATTATGTGGCAAGCTCTTATGAAAATAATAAGTTTAAACCCTTTTTAATGTTTGCAAGAATTGAGATCATAGATGAATGTGTATTCACAAGAAGCCTATAAGGTTTGTATAACAGATATTTCAAACAACAAGGTAAAGTTGAAACTGGCACTAACCATTCAGTCCAGCACATCCTTTTGGTAATAAGCAAGACCTTTAGTTAGCTGTGCAAATTTTCAAAGTTCTTATCTTTTTTTATTGCAGAATTTTTTACATTGCTTTTAATTTCTCTTATCTTGTGGTTGCAGGTTGGGAACGATGATGGCTACATTGGAAATATCATTACACTTAGCCCTGCCCTTCTAGATGATTAGGTTCATGGAGAATTAGTTGCATTTATTTTCCCTTGTATTTCATCCACCCTCTATCTCGCTCTCCATCAAGTCTTTGCATTTTTTTGTTTCCTTATTGTATATTCTGCGTGTTGTTTTATGTTTTGCCTCCATTTGGTTTGTTCTTCAATTTGTTCTTTGTTTTATGGTCATGTATTTTCCTTTTATTTTTTTAATAAGAATTTGCATGAAAAATGCTTCTGCTTTGCTCAAAGACAATGTGAAAAAACTTGAAAAGGGCAATTGTGATGATGAACAATACTTGTCTAATCTGTTACCTCTTCTCTATCCGAGTTTACATATCTTTAAAGTTAATGATGTCTGAATGGAAAATATGATCCACTCTAACGGGAAGCCTTTTGTCGAACTATAAATCCCGTATTTATTCTAGGAACCTCATTCCTCAAGTTTGTATTATAAGTAAATAATGTTTTTCTTGCTTATCCAGTCAAGTGGAGAAAGGATAAGGGGAAAACCTAAAGTGAGCAAACTAATATCATAAGTTTTACAAATACTTCCCTGAAGGGGAAACCTCCTTTGCTCTCAATAAGTCAGGATCCCTCTTCCACTTGTTGAAAATAATAAGAGCCAAATCACAACCTTATTAAATAATTAAATAAAAGGTGAAATAAGAGAAAGGCTTCCTATGCATGGAGGAGAAGAAAGTGACTTCGTCGGGTACTGTCCAGGGTTACTGGTAAAGAAAAAAAAACTTGTGCTCCTGTAGTGACTTCACCATGGTACTATTCAGGCTAGTTAGTAGCATAGTAACAATAAAGATGAAACTCATACTCTAAATATCTTAAAATCGTCGCCCATATTACCCTTTCTTAGAACGAAACAATTGTGATTTGGCAAGCCTTGATATGTGTCTAACCAAGTAAGGGAATAAAGGGGACTATATATCTAATTGATTTGATTATGGAATCTGAGGTAATCCACAATATGAATCAATAATTCCTGAAATACTGAGATCTTGTACTTAGAGAATTAAACCTAAACAGAGTAGTTGGAGTTCTACCATTGTGTTGCCAAGTGTTTTCGCTGCGATCAACACCCTCCAAATGTTTTCTCACATTTGAATTTTGGAGCCTACTAAGAATCTCATGATCTATCACTTATGGTTGCTCCATGATCGTTTGATGTTTTGCAAAGCACTCAAGTTGATCCGAATTGGATCCATGAAAATTATCAAAGTGCTATGACTGTATCAAATCAAGATAGACTTCAAAAACTTGTGGACAATGAGCTATCAAGAAGGACCTCTGGACAGTGGCAGTTTGTATCTAGCAAGGAATGACAAGGACCTTAGTCAAAGCGCGCTAACCAAGGCCCATGGAGACCACGCAAGGCGCAAAATAGCAGTTAGGAAGTCTGGATTGGAAAATGGAAGCCATTTTCTTAGCGCGATCACTGGGAAAAACCCCTTGAAATGGAAAGGCCCCGAGCGTTCTGTCATAAGGAAAGCCAAAAACTGTGGGAAAAGTGCTAAAGCGAAAGGTGGGTCTTGCGCTCCAAAACTGGCAGAATATCGGAGGTGTTTTGGGCAATAAGTGGAATTGTTAGGAGACCCAGTGATGCCATACAACGAACGACGTGTGTCCGGCAGATGAGAGAGAAAACCACCTCTCATCGCGGGCTATGAGTGATAACCATAGGATTTGGAGTCCCCAGATCTAACGGCGGAGATTGCACCTAATGGGAAATTAGATCTGGAGGTAGAATTAAGTGACAACATATAAAAGTTTGAAGTCCAATTTGACCGCTAAGTTTGCGGATGAATGATTACACAGAGTAATCGAAATACCGAACCGTTTGAGGAAGAGTTGGCGCAGTTCGTGAGAGGACAGGTGGCCACTTCCCTGTGAGACATTACATAGTGGCAATGACACAGAGGCAAGGAACTCCAAGTGAACAACAACAAGCGATTTGAAGGGGTGGAAGAGGAAATGAACCGTCATGAGACGTATTGGCTTTAAGCCATGAACAGATAGAGAAAAAAGACAAGCGAGATAGAATATGAGAGGGAAGTACTATCAGAAAGAAGAGAACAATGAAGAAGGAGATAGAAGAGATAGAAGCAGACGCAGAGAGCCGAGTTGACTTGTAGAGCTAAGGAAACATTGAGCAAACAGAAGGCTTGAGAGGTTCAAGTAATCCCTGTGAGTATATCTGTTAGGAACTGAGTACCGAATTGGAATCATCCCATCAAGACCAGTTTAGGTCGAGACTGGGAAGGAAGAGTATATGAACTCTAGTGGCTTGGGGGACGAAGAACCACCCTACTAAGCATCATCTATTTCAGGAGACTCAATTTGAGCTCCTCACCGTAAAGACTCTGCTTTAAGACACAATAAAAGAAGGCCACCACTGAAAGCTGGACTGGAGACGTAGCCTAGGAGGATTGGGTGAACTCCTTATTAATTTGTTGTGTTCTTGTATTTTCTTATTGTGTTTCTCTTACTATTTTCCATTTTCCAGTGTTTGTGTATTTTGTAATCTTATTGATCCGTTGCCTAAGATAACATAGACACACACCAACACATGAGTCTGTAATACCTTCATTCATTAATTAATTAACTAAGGTCACTCACGAGTGATTTTCAGATCAAGTGGTATCAAAGCTCTAGGCTGTTAAGGTTAGACAAGCTTGTGTTGGGTTTAGCTATTGAATGCCAACTAGATCAAAGCTCAAAATTAGGAGAAGGAGAGTTGGTCAAAACTAATATTGAAATTGGGAGAGTCTATCCTCGGAAGACAATGTTAGAGGAAGGTTCTATGGGGCCAGACCCTCAATTCATAGATAGTTTCCTGGCCATAAATTCCATGGTAGAGGAAATGTATAAGGATGAAGATTGATCAGGCTCCAAACAAGATAAAGGAGAAGAAGAGTATTTCCTTCATAACCACTCAAAAGGCAAAGGTAAATAAGAAAGCTTTCTCACACCTCCTAATAGCCTTGAACATAAAAAAAAGGCATCTTTGATTAAACTAGATGTTAAATTTGATTTACCTATATATGATGGAGAGTTGAATGCAAAAAATCTGGACAATTGGATTAGGCAAATTGATGTTTATTGCAGAGTGCAGAGTATTGATTCAGACAAGAGCAAGATTCAGCTGGCAACCCTGCGCCTTGGAGGCACTGCCTTGGTTTGGTGGGAAGGCAGGACCCAAGTTGACATGAAAAGACATGGTAAGACCTTTTTTTTTTGGAGCGAATTTGTTTATGCAATCAGAAAGCAGTTCTATCCATTGGCCTACATGGAGCAAGCCATGATGAGCTGGCAAACTCTCCGACAGTTGAAAGGGCAAAGTGTAAAAGGATACACCCAAGAATTTAAGAAGAGAGCATTGATTCTAGGAATCTCATTAGACTCATCTAAGACTCTGTTGAAGTACATTAGTGGTCTACACAGCTACATGAGGCACACTATCCTCATGTTTAATCCCACTAGTATAGATGGGGTATCTGTACAAGCTACTCAACTAGAAGCTAGAGGAAAGAATGGAAGTCCAGAAATTGGGGGATCATCCCAACCCATTGCAAGTAAGAATAAGGAGAAAAGAAAGCAAAAATGGAAAGCAAGGAAGGCTGACACTGCATAGAAGAGAAAGTCTTCATGCACTCACTGTAAGAAGGATGGGCATGATGATGAGCACTACTATATTCTGCATCCGGAGCTAAGACCTAAGAAGTTCGAGGAAAAAAAGAAGAAGACTGTAGAAGATATTCAGAAAGATTTTGGGTCAGGCTCAGGGGATGAAGAAACTATTGCAGCCACAGGTATAAAAGGTAAGAATTCTGAAGCATCTACTCGTAATTCGGCACAATCTACTATCAATGAAGAAAATGAGAGAAAAAGACATGACCTTTTCCATATTCGAGTTATTTCCAAACATCAAAAGATTGATACTTTTTTTGATAGTGGCTCACAAGTAAATTTAATTTTTGAAGCAATTGTAAAGAAGTTGGGATTAGTGACTACACCTCACAAG
>APFE030375735.1:9523-21892 GCA_000404065.3 Pinus taeda | reverse complement strand
ATGCATGGGTTCATTTTGGATTACCCACTTCCATTGTATTTGATCAAGACACCCGATTTGTGGGGAAGTTTTGGCCAAGTTTGTGGGAAGTGATGGACACGAAACTAAAGAAAAACACAACTTTTCATCCACAAACTGATGGCCAGACAGAAGTAGTTAACAGGACAGTGATCTAGTTACTCAGGGGATATTGCAGCAAGCATCCTAAGCTTTGGGATGAGCATTTATGTTATGTGAAAAATGCTTGCAATAGATCCAAGCATTCTTCTACACAGAGATCTCCTTTTGAGACCTATTTTGGTTTCACACTAAGGTCACCTTTGGATTTTGTCTTTGGTAAAGACACCATAATTGAGGGACATAGTGATGTGGACAGGGAAACTAGGTTCATTGAACAAATCCAAGAGATCCACCAAGCAGTACAGGAACAACTGGAAAAGAGCTAGGCCAAATACAAGTCTAGGCATGAAAAGCATCAGATGGAGCATAGTTTCCAAGTTGGAGACCAAGTCTGGCTATACATCAGCAAGGAAAAAATGCAAGGTGAAGGTAAAAAGCTTTAGCTAAAGCCTATTAGGTATGGACCTTTCAAGATACTTGAGAAAATTGTTGAGAATGCTTTTCACCTTGATCTACCAGCTTACATGCACATCTACTTAGTCATAAATGTAGATTGCTTGAGGCTATTTGAACCTTCACTAATTGAAGATCCCAAAGAGTAGATTCAATTTCCTTCTATTGATGACCTGTTACCTGAATATCTTAATGAGTTGCGGGAAGACACAGTTCTGGACAGGAAGGTGAGAACGATGCGCAGGGGAGATGTTGAGTACCTTAGAATTGGGCTCAAGGGTTGAAAGCCAAGCAATGCAAAGTGGATAGAGATTGGACAAGTGAGACAATTGTACCCTCACTTAGTCGATGCTTGAAAACCAGCTTTTGGTGGTCCAAAAACCTTTTCAGCGGGAAGGTCGTGATCCAAATTAGATCCATGAAAATGATCAAAGTGTTATGATTGTATAAATCAGGACAAACTTCAAAAACTTGTGGACAATGAGCTATCATGAAGTACCTCTGGACATTGGTAGTTTGTAGCTAGGAAGGAATGACGAAGACCTCAGTCAAAGCGTGCTGACCGAGGCCCACAGAGTCCATGCAGGGTGAAAAGTAGCAGTTAGGAAGTCTAGATCGGAAAACAGAGGTCATTTTTGATGTGCGATTAGCACGCTGGGCAAAACCCATCGAAATGGAAAGGCCCCGAGTGCTTGGTCACAAGCAAAGCCAAAAACCATGGGAAAAGTGTTAAAGCGAAAGGCAGGTCCCGTGCTCCAAAATCGGCGAAATATCAGAGGCATTTTGGGCAGTAAGCAGAATTGTCAGGAGACCCAACGATGCCATACAATGAACGACGCATGTCTGTCAGATGAGAGAGAAAACTGCCTCTCATTGCGAGCTAACGCCCGAGCAAGTCAACTGCATGATATGAGCGATAATCATAGGATCTAGAGGCCCCAGATCTAATGGCGGAGATTGCACCCGATGGGAAACTAGATCTGGAGGGAGAATTAAGTGACGACATATAAAAGTCTGAAGCTCGATTTGACCGCTGAGTTGGCAGATGAATCATTACAAAGAGTAACTAAAACACTGAACCGTTTGAGGAAGAGTTGGCATAGTTTGTGAGAGGACAAGTGGCCACTTCCCTGTGAGATGTTACACAGTGGCGGTGACGTAGAGGCAGGGAACTCCAAGTGAACAGTAGCATGCAATCCAAAGGGGCGGAAGAGGAAACGAACAATCATGAGACGTATTGGCTTTAAGCCATGAACAGATAGAGAACAAAGAAAAGCGAGATAGAAGAGGAGAGGGAAGCACTGTCAGAAAGAAGAGAACAATGAAGAAGGAGACAGAAGAGATAGAAGTAGACGCAAAGAGCCAAGCTGACCTGTAGAGCTGAGGCAGCATCGAGCAGACAGAAGGCTTGATATGTTTAAGAAATCACTGTGAGGATATCTATTAAGAACTGAGTACCAAATTGGACTCATCCCATCGAGACCATTTGAGGTCGATACTTGGTAAGAAAGAGTCTGTGCACTCTAGTGGCTTGGGGGGTCCAAGAACCACCCTACTAAGCATCATCTGTTTGAGGAAACCCAATTTGAGCTCCTTATTGTAAAGAATTTTCTTTAAGACACAATAAAAGAAGGCCACCACTGAAAGATGGACCAGAGACATAGCTTAGGAGGATTGGGTGAACTCCTTATTCATTTGTTGTGTTCTTGTATTTGCTTACTGTGTTTCTCTTACTGTTTTCCATTTTCCAGTGTTTGTGTATTTTGCAATCTTATCGATCTGTTTCCTAAGATAACATAGACACACACCAGCACATGAGTTTGTAATACCTTCATTCATTAATTAATTAACTGAGGTCACTCATGAGTGATTTTCAAATCACAAGTCTTCTTCTTAGTTTCAAACTGCTGAGTCACTTGCACACACATGCCAAGTCTTTGAAGAGTTTATGAGCGTGATTTCTTGAACGAGCATGGTATTATCTATGAAGACAGTGCTTGTGAAATTTTCAACTCATGTTGATAGTCAATGCACACTTTTCTTGAAAGTACCCCTCACTTTGTTACATTTATACTTCTATTTTGGTGAGTTTTCTCAACTGTTGTCTTTTGCACATTTTTGCTTTCACAAGTGTTTCTTTCACATTCACAACTAACTATTTTACTTGTTTTCACTTTGATAAGTGGATTTTTCATGTTATATTCACTTTCGCATGTGTCACTTTCAATTTCATTTGCATTTTTCAAGTGTCATTTTATATTTTCCTCATGTTGTAGGTGTCACTTTTATGATCTTCACTCCTGTATGTGTCACACCTTTGCACATCACCAAAGTTAGTTGCATTCACTCTTATGAATTATATGGTATTACATATCATTAAAATATTTGATAGACACATTCCTACAACTTAGCACACCTTTTGATCATAGTCCTCACAATTGTCGTAACTTGTGTTTTAAGTGTCATTATCGCACTTAAAAGAGTGTCACTTTGTTGTCATGAGTCTTGTGTATCCCTATAGCTTTTATTGATGGCTTTATGTGTGTTATCCAAGTTTGAGTCATGTTCGGATGCATTTCCCTTTATTACTATGTTGATCCCACAATTATCCATTTCAGAGCCCTTCTTGGTCCTTTAGCCCAATGCAAGTTTTGAAGACTCTAGCCCTATTATTGAGCATGGGTATCAACCTATCCATAGGCCTGAATGATGTAATACTACTCCCAAATATTGGTACAATAAGCCCCTCTCAAGATTACCCCAAGTTTGTTGCACATAATGATCCTCCCAAGGGCATTCACTTGATCCTTCTTGCTCATATTGACTCACTTCATTGAGTTTTGGCCACCTCTGACTTAAATTAAACATAAAGTGCTCTCCATATAATAGCATGAACCCATTCTACCCTTTTGTAGAGGAAAAACATGCAATGTAAGATCCTCCTATCCTCCCAATGCAATGAAAATCCTCCTAGACAAAGGGGCTTCATCCTTGCAGTCTCCCTGAGTGAAAATCGTCAAGAACCCACTCTTGGGTCAAATTGAACTAGCCTAGGATTAAAAGTGCACTAAAAAGCAACAATGGCCCCTTGTTGAAGAAAATTTTGCTTTCTTTCAATCCTCCCTTCCTCTAAGTGCATGTCGCACTTGCGAAGGCTGAAGCCTCACCTTTCCTCCTTCCCTAATGCGATTTGCACCCAAGCCTTTCCTAGAATATTCCTCTAGAGAACACGGTGCATTAAGGAAGGCTAAATGAAGCCTCCTCTTGTCTTTTACCAGTCAAAATAAACTCTATTTGAAGTCTCCTTTTCCTTTGAGTGCATGGCGCTATCTTGAAGGCTGAACCTTTTAGTTTCCTTCCTTCACAATGCACTCATGCACCCTAGCCTTCCTTTGACCCTTCCTTTGAGCACATGGTACAATAGGGAAGGGTGAAGTATGCCTCTCCTACCCTATAATGGTCAAAATATGCTTTTAATCTTTCCTCTATTTTCTTTGGAGCACATGACACAACCTTGAAGCATGAAGCTTTCCACCTTGTCCCTTTTGGATTCCCTCACTATCTTGGACCAAGGAGAGCTATTCCTCATAATGCATGGCACAATAAAAATGAAAAATGGAGCCCTCCTATTCCACTAATGATTTTGACTATTCCCTATTAATAAAGCCTTCTTATTTTGACCCTCTCATAGGCCTATCATAAGCATATCATTTCATGAGCTAAGTAGTGATAAAATAATTGTTTTTAAGACTGGTCTTGCCACATAATGAATGATTTTCATTGGAAGGAGTAAATTCCAAGCATCATAAGGTGATAATCAAGAGAATATAGTGAGGAGAAATCTTGAAGAAACACATGCACATAAGAAGCACTAAGAGAGCTATCATGAAGACATGAAGTAGATCATGGACTAAGACAGAAATGAGATATTGAATGATGAGTTAGAGGATTCTGATATGATAAAATATTCTTTGGAGGGTGAATATGAGAAACATAGTGGATATTTCATGAATATGAAGCATAGATCAGATCCACCATCAATAATGCAAGATGAAGCAACAAGAAATACATCTTGGCATTTCCACCTGATCATGGAATCCATGTCAAAAATGTCGAGTTGTAACTTGTGCAAGTGTCATCATAATGGTCAAAGTGTGTCCATGTGTCATGCCATATCATCATGTGGAATGTAATGATGTACTCTGAAGAAAATGAAAAAACTTAATGTGTGAAAGTCCAAGAGTCATATGTGGAATATGAAAATTCACTTAGTCATTTATGGACAAAATATCTTTAGGATAAGTCCAAAAGTCATTAGAAGTTAAAGATTTGTTTAGACGTCCAAGTGACACATTAGACATCCAAGAGTCATGAAGGTAATTAAGAGTCATGGTGATATGAAAGGCCATTACCCTTATTATAAAAACAACCTCATAACTCAAGCAAAATGATTTTGGAGGCTTAAGCTTTGGCAAGCTAGTCTTGGCTTCTCTACTTGGCATAGGAGAGAAAACTATTCTTTGGAGAAGCAAGAAGTGACTTAATGTTCCACTATTGGAACTAATGTCTCATCCTTGTAACTGTGTACTTGGATCTTTCACCTTATAATTGAATCTTGATGAGGCAAAACATTTTCATGCATGCATTTTGAATGCCTTAGGACTATTCTTTGGATGTTTGCTATACATGTTACATTCACATGTAGTAAGGAAATTGAACTATTTCAGTGGCCTCGATACTTATCTTGTTGAAGGTGTGTTTTATGTGGTTTAATGATCATTGTGTCTAAGTGAACTATCTCGCTAGCCAAATAATAAATATTTCTTTCCTCGCGTGTCTCTCTTAGGTTAGTACTATTACTTCCTCCTAGAGCTCACTTTTGTCTCCCCTCTCTTGAAGGTATCCTCTTACACGTTGCAATCGATGTTTCACAATTTCAAATTACTTGCTTATTCAAGGTTTATGTATATAATCTCTTATGTTATCCATTGAAACTAAGACAAAGCTTACAATTACGATGGTCATGCCAATAATCCATATGGGGCTCCTACTCGAAACTATGTGAGGTCTAGTTGAGACTTCATATCTGGGAGACTCCCATTGTGTTGGTGGTATTCAACACCGTCAACACTATCCATGAAAGAATATTAATGGTTTAACTTCATATAACCTTGTTCGTTCCAATGTGTAAGAGCATAAATATGTGACACTTGTCCTGTGCAAAGAAATAACAAATTAAAAGCTATTAATGTAAATACCAAACGTGTCAATTTTCACTCCTACTTTTCAATCGACTGTAAGTTAAATGCCAAACCCCTCCTCATTTCTAAGATCAAAATGTAAGCGATAAATTTTATTGTTCAAATGAGAGTACAATGAAATTTTAGTCTTGTCGTATTTTATGTTGTGAATATCTTAAATTATATGGATCTTTTATTCAGTCTTGACATGTTATTGATTACAATAAATGATTTATGTTAACAGACGAAATAATTCATGTTTTTCTCATGCTATGAACCTATTTCACAATTTTACTACTTTCCTTCCTTCATATCAGAAATGAGAAATGATATTATTTAAACATAACCACTATGCAATAATTTTATATTTGATATTAAACATATTAAATGTCTTGGAAAAATTAATTTAAAGAGGATAAACACATAAATGTATCGTTATCATAAGTTTATGAATTCATTACTGTACATTAAATAAATTATATGGAGAAATTTACTCACTCTGAATGAAAGAAGAAATAACCTTTGAGGGCATGCAAAGTGCCACAAATCATTTGGAAATTAAAGAGTGTGGAGGAAGATTATTGTGCGGAGAAGTGTGGAGCTTCACATAATGAGATACCTCCACAAAATGACTTTCCTCATAAGTAGATAGACCACATGATATACAGATTATGGATTATAAATGGACAATGTGAGGACCTAGCATATATTTTCTAGCTATAGACCACATGATATATGGATTATGGATTATAAATGGACAATGTGAGGACCCAACATATATTTTATAGCTATACCTTATACAGTGCCATTTCAGTAAATAGAGTGAGGACCCAAAAAATATTTTCCATAATTTAATGCTTACTGCCCACCTAGATATGTCTCTAACTCATGAGTCAAATCAACTGACAATTTTCATTCTCATGAGTCAATTTTTCCAAATTCCCTACCGATAACTCGTGCGGGAGAGTGAGTGTGGGAGTTTGGAGAAATGTGTTTTCTCGAGACTTCTGCACAATCAAATTCTCCACACTCTGCATAACTTATCTAGTAATACTGCCACAATACAATTTTTATATGATCCCTATCCAAGAAAACTCAGACGTGCTTCCACTGTCGGAGAACCCATTTCTTGTAAATAGTTTGGTGGTGGTAATAGTTTTAACGGTTGCATTAATTTTATTATAGATTTGGCATGGTAGTAGGGATGGTTTAGGCCTCAAGGATAACATTTTAACAAGCTACAGTCTTCTTCTCTGCCTTCATCTAGTGGGGTTGGGAATGACCAACAATGACTTCTTGGCTAGGTTGCGAGGGTGCTCGTGCAATATGCAGCAAGAAGGATCCTACCCTAGTAGAACAAAGTTAAAATCAATTTGATCTTGCAAGTGCTTTTTGCGAGAAGCCCTTGTAATTTCCTCATCTTCAACCTCAACTATGACAACACCCTTTGGAATGCCCTCAATACCCATGGAAACACCATTTTCCTTGAAGAGGACTCCTGTTGAATACAACAAGTCATGAAGAGACAACCAGGGATTAAATCTCATCACATCCAATACCAAGTGAGAATGTCCATGGTGATGGATTAGCTTTGATAAAATTTTGAAGGGAAACATTGCATTTATTTTTTAAATGATGACCATGATTCATATAACTAAAATCATGTCATCATGTAGGATTATTTTGTGCTTCTAATATTGATATTGGAGGTGAAGATCAAAATACCATTAAGTCAGATGAAAGGTAATGTATGTCATAGTACTACCATTGCGGAGGTGCGAAGTTCCTGACAAATTCTTCAAACCTTGAACTCTGCACAACTCTTACACACTATATGGAAATCTTGTGGAGGTGTAAAGTTCCTCACAAATTCTTCGCACCTCGAGCTCCACACAACTCTTCCACAATATATGGAAATCCTACATGTAACGCCATAATTGAAATTGTTGTTTCGGGTTTTTCATTTATTAAAAATCCAATGCCAATCTTCATTTCAACTGGTCTTTTGATAGACTTTTATTATTAAATAAATTTTCAAATGCATTGCTTCGGTATGTTAGCAGCTAAATCTGCCTTAGGCTGGAAGGAAGGAAAAATTCAGGGTAACCACAAACCACGCTCAGTCTGGTAGCTAGCCCTATCAGAACAGGAGAGGGCTCTATCCATGTCACGCTCAGTGAATAAATAAACAATATGGTCTGAGATGACTTACAATGAATATTGATTTTAGGCTAGGTAAATAAATATGGAAACAAGAGGCATTTTTTGATAAATGACTGAATTTCTGGGATGTATGGGAACCATGAACAACATGAGCAGAGAATTTAACACAAAGGCACAGATTACTTCATGAGGCAAGACAGGCAGAAAGTCTAGCAATTAAATTTGAAATAATACGAAATGGAAAGATTGTTTAGGAGGGTGAAAAGGGCATAAACACATGAATCCTTTTCAACAGAAGAAGAACATAGAACGTGAAACTTTCCCACAGGCAGAGCAATAAACATGAATTCTACCTTATCTTACTTAGAAAAATTCACTGGAAATGAATATGAATGAACTGTGAAACATAACAAAATACATATGAAACAGAAAGAGAATACATTTGCTACACTCACACCACATGAATCTCATGAACCAGAGTCGATGCCTTTCATTACTTCTCTGTCCAAATATACAATGAGTAACTAAGTTTCTCTCCCATAGTCTCCCAGAAATTACAGCCAATCCTTTGCAAATGGTTTTACATACAATAAATAGACTTTTCCATTGGGAAATGGAAAGACCCAAAGTTGGGGAGTTTTTCAAATCATTACAAATTGGAAATGGAAAGCCAACCATCAGTGATAGGTGCAGCGTTACAAAAATGACAAACTGTTTGGCTCACTGCTCGCCTTCCTTTGCCACTTGGATAGAAGCTAACCTTTAGTGAAAATAATTTTTAAAATTTTCCTTAGGTGCCGAGAAAAAAGTAGTGTAAACGAGCCAGCCCACTTGGAGAAAATCGCGAATCGAAATGTTGCGGAGCGGAAGTGATTTTGGCCTTTGGGTCTATGTGCGCCATGCCACTTTGGAGGCGATTTTGAGGTACTTTCCAAAGTCTAAATTGTGACCAAGTGTGCTTGTGAGAAAGCCCTACCTGTGTAATTTCCAACCCAAGTGGAATTTCTAAATTTGGTGCTCATTTTTCCCTCCAAAAATTCAATTTCCCAAGACTGCTCCCTATGTGTCAAAATAGGGGCAGAGAGGTCATTTTTTGAGTGTTTTTGACCTCCCGGGGACTCAAAAATTTCCCAAACTTCTTGGCCATGCACCAATAGTCATGATTTTTCATGATAAATATAAAAATGTAAACCTTTCATGATTTGGAGCTACCTATCTTAAGCGCCGCGCCAGTGGCGCGACGCACAGGGAGAAAAACCCTGTTTTGTGCACAAAAATTTGTAAAATGACCAAATTTGCCCCAAATTTTTTGAAATTTGGGTTGGAGATTCTTTATGAAGTGCTATGCTAGGACACAGAGGCTTTAGCCAAGATTGAGAGCCGATCTTGCTCTTTTTGCCTCTTTTATCTTTTTGTCGCTCTCCTCAATTTCGCCTTCAAATTCCTTATCCGAGCCTTTGAACTCATGTTATGTGCCCTGTAGTGATAAACCATCCACCTCAATAGTTTTTTGTCCTTGTCAGTCTTCTCTAGCAGTCTCTCAAGGTGGATGTTGATCCACTCGAGCCAAGACTCTCGGTCATTGTTAATCTCTTGCTCTGATGGAGTGAGCTCAATCCTCCTATGTTGGGGAGATTGGCGATTCTCGCGGATGTTTTGCAGCTCCATGATCTCCTGCTGGTCTTCGAGCTGTTTATTCCTCTACTCCAAGTACCTGATAATCCACTTAGCCCTCTCCAAATTGAGAGACAAGGCTTGGATCTCTCTTTGTTTCTCCTGGATGGTCCTCCTAAGTTTGGCACTCTCCACATCTGTATCATCATCATGAGTGAGGATGAACTCGGCCTCTCGTTCACCTGATGGCCCTTCATCATGCATGGGCCTCTTGCCCCTATCCTATACCTGTGTTTTCGATGTCGGATGCGAGGCCCCTTCCACCCCGGGTGAAGATAACACTCGTTTTGTTGCTGCGAACAAATGTCTATTGCCTCTCTGATAGGCGAAGAATATCGGCATAGTAGCGGTCCCATGATGCTCATACTGATGAGAAGGACCACCTATCTCATGTTCAACCTCTGATAATACCTGTGAAGTGCTAAAGAGGTCACGGGAGATGAAATCATCCCAAGTAATGCCCTGTAATCGCAGCTGATGAACCACCAAAATCTTAGTAAGAGAAAAATGATAAACACTGTTAAGTTGTTGCTAAGGGGATTTGTGCTGCATGAAGGTGTTCATCCTCTATATGTTCCTGCAAATGAAATATGGGATGTTCATCATCCATACCCTGGTAAAATGCATGAGCAACCTGATGTGATAAGCATATAAATGAGAGAACCTCCCCTCACAGCTGAAATATTTCATGATTAACTTCATTAGTAGAGCATATTCATCCTTCAGATATTGGAATGGAAAGACTCTTTTGAGCTGCCTCAAGAAACTAGCCTTAATGTATGGCTCATAATGCTGCCGATCAACCTTCTATTTCTTGTGCCATGGTTCTCCAACGTTCGGTATGCGGGTTGCTAATGAGATAGTTTCAAGTGTCAGTGTGAAGGTGACACTGGCTAAGATAACGTGATCTCCATGTAAGTGAAGCACAAAAAGATGGGCCAACTCATGATGAACTCGAACACTAGCCACCTTTTGAAAAAACTCAAAACATGACATAGCAAGAGGGAAGGCCTGCAATTCTGTAACGGTGTTTGGTTCATCCCTAACATGTCTGCCACTTTTATGATGTCTCCGGGGAGCCTGTTCTTCCAAGGATGAATCAATTTGGGTTTCCATTTCATACTCCGATGAATGGTCAGATGCCATGACTACTGTATATGGACTGTGCTTGGATTGCCCTTTGATGATGTATGAAACTATGTGTTGTTATGAATTTTGCCACCAAGGGGAACAATGAAAAAGGGACTTTTAGGAAGGGAATACTATGATGGGATTAGCGATTATGGGGAGAAATTTTGTTTAGGGACATGTAGGAGGGTTTGGGGATTTTATAAGGTAGGATTTTGGGGTTTTACATTTGAAAAATAAGTGGAGGGGATAGGGAATAGGGGTTTAGTAACGTTTTAGGGTAGGGAAAGATGGGAAAAATAGAATAGGGGGGAAGGGAATGATGGAAAGAAGGGAAAGGTGAAGGGGAGGAGGAACCTTGGCATCAACACAACAAATTTGCAACCCTAAGAGAAATGATTTTGATGACTTCAAGTGGTAGGGTTTAAGAGTTTTTATTGCAACTATAAATGGCTATAAACCACCATCATATTCACAAAAATGTATGAGCAACCAAGATGTCGACCCTACCTGGAAATTTCAAAGAATTCAAAGGCAATTTGCTACAATTTGGAGCAAAAACCGATCCTTTATGGGTGTGCGCCGCGCAGCATACCCAGTGCGCCGCGGCCGTGTTATTTTAACACTGTGTGGTCGCGCCTAGTGCACCGCGCTCCTTCTGTGTGCCACGCCCCTCTGCTTGTGCACCGCACTTGTGAAAACACCTCCAACCTCACTCAAAATGCGCGCTAGCTCTCACACTCACTTAAAAATGTTTCTCTCTATCCTTGGTGTGAAAAATGACATTGTTTCTTGTGAAAATTCTATATAAAGACATTGGAGTCATGGTTTTGATTTTTGTTTCTTCAAAACCCACTTTGATAATGTTTTGTTTTGGCACTTTTTCCTTGATTTAATTCAACTCTGTATTTCACTTTTCCCTTTTGAATTTTTAGCTAAAATGATGAAATTTTTGGCACTTTTTGCAGGGGTTGTTGACATGGAATTTGGCCAAGGAAACCATGATTGTGCCTAAAGAGATAAACCAGAATTTTTTTTTAAAATTGTCACAAATGACACACTGTTTGACTTTTCTTCAAAACAGAGTTTTGAAGAACAGTCGTAATTTGTCAACATGACGATGAAAATATTTAAATCACAACTTTGTAAGGGTCTCCCTCTGGCGTGCATGGCTTTATTGGACATGGTTGAAGACCAAATTGACTAATCCCTAGACCTAATGACTAAAAATGACTCTTGTCCATTAAAAGATCATACATTGACTGTCATGGGCTTTAATAAACATTGATGAAAATACCTAAGCCAACAGGTGCCAAACATAAGGGGTAAGGGATAATGACTGCCAAGACCCTCCCGTCAGATTATGGCATGCCCCTAGCAGAATGCAGCTTAGTGGATGGAGCGAGACACTAAAAACTGAAATGCAGAAAGAGTTTTGATCTCTGATAGAGGATTGACAAGACCAACTCTAACATTGACTCCAATGGGGGATGGTTGATCCAAGTGGATATTGGTGGCCACCCGCTAATTCGACTTGGATCCCCTCTAAGTGCTTCGTGCAGTTTTTTTTCAGTTTCCTTAATTATAGCAC
>APFE030375725.1:0-36290 GCA_000404065.3 Pinus taeda | reverse complement strand
AATATTAAATTAAATTAAATAGAGCCTTAAAAAAGTATATATAAAAAATATTAAAAATATGTCTATTCAAAACATTAGACTGGTCGGCTCATTCGTGACATCTCAACCATAACTTTATTGATCATATTGTTCTCTCTCCTTTGTAAATCAAGTCCTAATGATGAGTCTTGGTCTAGACTTGAAACATCGACAAAGCAAAAATGAAAACTGTGGATTATCCGAGTTTAGATTCTAAAAAAAACAAGCTTTTGCTGTGTTTAAATATATCAAACACTTTTCCTAAAAACACACACAAAAGTAATAGTCCCATTCTCCACAGTGAGGCAATTGCTAGTGCAAAGGGAAGTAGGAGAAAAGAGACCTAATTGGGTAACAACTTTACAGGAGTATGATATTGATATTAACCAGTGAAAATTGTGAGAGGGCAAGGTTTTCGTAGGTTATTAGAAAAAGCTTCTAATATTCCAGAAAATGAAGATTCAAATAATACTCTTCAAGTGATTGAGATAAGTATCGTAAATTAGGAATCTCAGTATGATGATCTGATCTTTTACTTGAAAAATTGATATGCTCCTCCTGATTTAAGTTACAAAAACAAACATGCCTTAAGATTAAAAGCAAAAAACTTTGAAATCATTGATGATGTGTTATTTAGAAGAAATTATGATTCAATTTTATTAAGATGCCTTGAAAAACTGAAGCACAAAAGATTTTCCAAGAATTACATGATGGTCCAGCAGGTGGACATTTTGTAGGAGATACTACAGCTCATAAGATAATACCTGTTGGATATTATTGGCCCACTTTGTTTAATGATGCCCATGATTATGTCAAGAAATGCAATATATGCCAAATTACTAGTGGGAGACAAAGGAAATCAACCTTTCCTTTACAACCAATCGACATTGAACAACCATTTGAATAACGGGGGCTTGATATCATAGGAGAGATTGTTCCACATTCTTCCAAGCAACATAGATACATCCTTACAGCCACGGACTACTTCACAAAGTGGGTAGAAGCAATTCCATTAAAGGTAGCCAACTCTAATGCAATCATTGAATTCATTGATCTATTCATCATTACAAGGTTTGGTGTACCTAATTCCCTTATTTTTGATAATGCATCTTATTTTTCTCGGAGTAGTATAGTTGAATTTTCTCTTAATAGAGGTTTTAAATTAAAATATTCTGCAAATTACTATCTCCAAGGTAATGGTTTGGCAGAGTCAACTAATAAGAATCTCATTAAGATTATTAAAATAACTATTGATCAAAATCAAAATAATTGGCATAAATATTTAATATTTGCATTATGGGCAGATCGTATAACTCAGAAAGCCTCAATAGGCACTTCTCCTCTTAACTTAGTGTATGGAAAAGAAGCAGTAATACCTTCAAACTCAGCACTCCCATCTCTAGCCCTAGTACAATTTATTGAAGAAAATCCTTCTTCTTCTATTCAATTAAGATTTGATCAAATCCCGAAATTGGAGGAAGAAAGGGAAAAAGCCAAAATCACTCATGCTAAACATCAACAAGTCATTATATCTTCTTTTGATGCAAGTTCTACCGGCTAAAAAACATTACAAATTGGTGATATCATGTTGAAATGGAACAAAGCACATGAAGACAAAGGTAAACATGCCAAATTTCAAAATATGTGGCTTAGACCATTTCAAATCATTGAAAATATAGGCTCATCAATGTTCATACTGTAAGATTTATCAGGAAAGAGAGAATCTCTTCTTGTGAATGGGCTTATTTTAAAAAAAAATATTTTCTTAAGGACGTAACCCCTTATTACCTGTATATATTCTTTATGCAAATTTGTTTATTTTAGAAAATAATGTTGTGAATAGTCTTCCATTGGCCTTTTGCTATTGAAAATCTCTTAGGGAAGATATTGTGAATACCTTCTTTCAATAGCTAGAAACGTTTAAGGAAATGATTACAGTTTTGGAAAGTTCAATAAAACATCAAACTCTGAAGACTTCTCTAAAGTTTGTAAAATCTTATAAAACCTTGAAAATATTGTAAATATTTTTAGGTTTTATAACATTAAGAGAGGTTATTCATAAAAAATTAAAGACTTTTCCAAGCTTACCATCCATAACTCTAAAATTGTCATCGATAAACTCTTAAGGTGAAAGTCATTCACCCCATCCACTAAGTTTCTGATTTTTCAGAGTGTAATTCTAAAATATGTTTGATATAAATTATAAGAGGTCTCATCATGAGCCTACTTACCATGATCATAGGGAACTAATTAAACTGACATTACCAATCATGCATATCAAAACAGGGTAATGGCTTATAATCATAAGACAAAGGATCTCATCACGAGCCAGCTTGTTTAGTTCAATTATAACCAGTGAATGGCATTGTCATCCACTGGTTCCAAAACCAAGACAATGGCTTTTTATCTTAAAAAATTAAAAGAATATAAAATCAAAATATATATATATATATATATGGATTGATATTTCAGAAGTTATACTCTTAGATGGATGGGAAAATGAATAACTCTGTCGAAACTATAGATGTTTGTTGGCAGCAGAGGCACTACCTATGACAAAAGAGTAAATTTAAAAGTTAAGTTGGAGGAGCCCCTTACTTTATCTTTATCAATGAATAAAAGCTTGAAGAAACCAAAAATGTTTTTATATTTAAGGGATTGTAAACAAAATTGCAAAAAACTGTTAGTTTATTTAGAGTTAATTTTTGTTTAGCTATTCTTAGATGGTTTTCTTTATCCTCAATTGTTTCCAAACTAACAAAGTTTTATATATTGCATTATCTTTCAGAGATAACAATTTCTCCTAGTGAATTGCCAATTATTGTGCAATACAACAACCCCTCCCGATTTCAAAATTTTTATATAAAAATTTAATGGGTCCTCTTTTATAATATAAATAAAATCAATAAAACCTTTGAAAATAAATTTTTATAATAGGTCATATAAAATTTTCTTTTAGGATAGGTTAAACCACAATTGCAATTGGCAAATCTATCAAACCCATCAAAGTCCTCTTCATAAGGTCCGATCGGATTTGAATTATAATAAAACCTTATCATAAAGCTTTATCAAAGGAAAACGATTATAAAAAGAATATATCACATCGCGCACATCCTTTATTTCAATAATGGACTTAAAGTGTTCCATTGAGATTTGCCGTTGTGATAACTCTATCGGAAATCACATATCGCTACTCATCAACAAATCACTCCAAGTCTTCCATACAAAACCTCTGATGTGATAAGCCGATTGTAATCATGCATCACTAAAATCATAAGACACATCCCAAAAAGCTCCTTTGAAATCTTCTGATGCGATTTTATTATCGTGAAGCACTCTTTTGATAAAAGGCAAAACACGAAATATCATGAACATGTGCGCTTTAAAGTTATAAATCAATTACATAGAAAATTTAAATGATTTATCAATTTTAAAGCATGTTGCATCCCCATGCTAGCTCACCACTGATCGCAATCGCAACCATGCAAAGGAACCATTTAAGCATGACACTTATAACTCCCGATCTGTGATATGTGATTATCACTAATCACCGATCGAGAAGTCACGATACCCATACTATAAAGGACCATTATAAATTTGTGATGCGACATATCATCATGGCATTAAAGTTTCACATTGGAAGTTATGGGGAAATCATTAATAAGCAGTTATGGTCGAATCCTTCAAGGATTTCATTCGTGGTGGCTTAATATATCATAGATCCATAGCATCTATTTTGCTTAATTGTTGTTACTCTTGTCCGCTATGTATTAGCTTTGAACAAATATTTCCATAGTTATGTCCTTCTGTTTCATTTTGCACAGCGAATCTGAAATCATCAATCCAACAAAAATGGCTAAGAAATCTCAAAAAGTAAAGGTCCCCATTGTAGCGAAAGATGAACTAGCAAAGTTGGTACTGGTAGCTAACACTACCAATGCAGGCTTTAGAAAGACTTCATGGGAGATCATATATAATTTACTTGAAGCTGAGGAGCCAAGTGAAATCGAAGAAGAAGGAGCAACAGTTGGTTCAACTGATAAATCCGAAAATACTCTTAATGATTTAGCTAGCTCCTTCCTCCACAGAATAGTAGCCCGTGCGAAAGTGTTACCATACAATGACTTGGTGAGATGGGTTATATAAAGTATCAACATAACCGATAGAGCCTTCTATACAACCGATGGAAGGATGTTCGGGACATTCAGGGTAGAATATTTCAAGAAGATGTATCATTTGTCGGGCCCCCAGAAACATTACAACAAAGAATTTTTAGAAGCTTTCGCTAAGGAGAACGATGTAGAGTCAGACCCTATTAGACAATGGAGGCATTTCCCAAGCAAGCATAAGCATGAATCCTCTATTATTTACTCCGTAGACTCCTTAGCATCTCCCTATTGCTATGTTGGTTCTATGACATGTAGACTCTTTGGAGTCTCTGATTCATCTAGGTTTTCCATAGAAATGGTGCCTTTAATGGAAGCAGCAATCAACTCTTATATAATGGATTGGGAAACCATTTTATCATATAAAATTGCCAACCAAATCCTTGATTATAGAAGAAATAGGTTTGTAACTACCCTAACAATACCCCCATTCTATATGAGCTCCTACATCATGGATACCATCTGTTTCAATTCTGACTACCCCATTCTAGGTTGGAAATGGACGCCTCAAGACCAATGAGCTCCTAGATACCGATGTAAATATTGATTCTAGCTTAATCAAGGAATGGGAGCAGTTTGATCAAATGATCAAGAACTAGAATGACTCCCAAAACATCTCTATGCCAAAATTTCCCACAACACAGGAGCCTATTGTTACTAGTACTACAATTGAAGGGGCAGTTGACACAATGAACATTCAGCATGATATTGAAATAATCCCAGAGAATCCCTCTGAAGAGATTGTATTGAAGGTTGAGGAAATACCAACCCTGGATGTATTTTACAGTCCAAAGCATAGGGTTGTGGTTAAAAGATAGAGAAAAAAAGAGAAAGATTAACCAAGGACCATTCTCAATTCCTCAATCTGAAATGATGAATGTGATATGGAAAGACTCAAAAGTCAATCCTTTTGAGGATTTAACCAAGCTATCCCAATATGCAGGTGCCTATACAGTTGCTACAATGGGAAAGGCTTTTGAAATTAGCCAACTAATCAAGGAAAAGGATCTAAGGATCACCTAACTTGAAGAGCAAATGACAGAAGAACAACAGAAGATCAGTCAGCTTGAGCAACAACTAGTAGAGAGAAAATAGCATAATGAACAACTAAAAGAATCGGTAGCTCTAGAGAAACAAAAGATCGATCAGCGGGCTCTCCAGAAACAACAAAATTTGTCTCAAGAAGTCAACATGCTTCAATCGGAAATTCAACAGGAAAAGAAATCTAAAGAAGAAAAAATTGTACAGTTGCAATTATAGGTAGAGAAATTCAAGGGTTATCTGAAGGTTGGTGAATTCAGGAAAGAAGCCCTAGAAGTGACCAAAGCCTTATCTCGGCAAATTGACCCATTGTGCACTATCATTCCATCACTCATTGAACAGGCAGTTGACACCAGGCTAGAATTTGAAAACGCAGATGATAAGCTCACAAAATTTCTCTCTTGGCAAAAAGCATGGTTGTAAATCTATCGAAAATCCAAGAATCGCACAAATAAATCTTGTTTTCAGAGTGGGAATCACAGTTAATAGAGACTGAAAGAGCTACTTCCAGAGCCAGGGCTATAATGAACAATGTGATCAAGTTGGTAAATGATAGTTTATATCTAGATAACTTGATCTCTGATTGCTCTCTAGGAAAGCTCCTGAAAGAAAAAGCGATAGAAGATCAATGGAGACAGGATATAGCCAGTAGAGAGGAATAAATTGACAAAATGCAAGACTTGACTTTGGATGCATTTTTGTTTTTCCTAGTAAAGCCACATAGTCAATAGATGGCAACCAAATGCCTTGTGGATGCTATCAATCTCATGGTTCCTGAACTTTCAGACGCTACGTACACAGCTCAACTACATTTTGGGTTGAGTCATCCTCCGGAAGTTCAGCAAATGCTCCCAACTTGTCAACTCCAAGTGCAGGAGAAGAAGTAGATACAATGAATCAATTTAAAGGCTATCGCACTATTATTTTCATTAATCAAATCCCAGATTTTCATGTTTGTAGTTTCAATAGCTTAAAGTGATTTTTATTGATAGTTAGTTGTTATGTTATTATTTTATTATTTAAACGCTTTCATGTCTTTCAAGAAAGCGTCCTCAATTTGTATAGGATTTGACTTGAGAAGTTACACTTTTGTACTTTTGAATAGATTTTTAGCAGTAGTGGATCAAAGTTCTACATTTTTGTAAAGAAACGTTTTCAAGACCTATACTTTTGTATCTCCTGGAAGGTTTTCTCAAACAAGAAAGTGGAATCAGAGTGTTCTTTACATCGGAAAGACTCAAATGCATGCGGTATTTTTATCATTGTTCTTTTGTCTTCTTTCCTTATGTAATGAAGCATTTCTTTTAAAATTTGTTATTGTTGATATATGTATGTTGTTCAAATAATTATTTATCATGTCATTTCTGAAGATTTAGAATTATTTTACTTTAAAGATATATGTCAGCGGTATACACTGTTATGAATGCAATATGTTTTATTAATAATTACTTTGTTTAATTTCTTAAACAAAGTAATCATTTTCTATGAATGCATCTTTCTATCGATTATTAATTCATCTATATGATTATTTGTCTATTAGAAATAATCAGAAATCGCATTGTTAATACATTACCTGGGTTAGATAAGTATATTTGTATATTTTTGAGTTATAGGTTAAAACACTTATCACCCTTATTATACATTATAATCCAATCATCCATAAAACCATTCATTATATGGGAAGCTTGTCCCATAATATCCAGTCGAAACCACCACACCAAAAGGAAAAGGAGTTGTACTAATGTTATGAAACCAACTCAAAAAATATAGAAAAGATAGATCAGTGCCTTAGAATTCAGCCTCTTCGAGGGGACAACCTCCTTTACATTACATAAATGAACAACTCTTGGATGATACAAATGAAAATACCTCCTTTCTATATATAGTAGTCTAAGGGGCATAATATAATCAGAGCCGACATAACAATAATAATGTAAGGGCACAATAATGACAATAGTGGGCTTCTATGGGGCCCAATAGTAACAATATGGGCACTACATGGGTACATCAATATAATAAGGGATTTGTACTAATAACAATAAGGGGTTACACTAGTAGTATAGGGGCCTAACAACGAATGTCCAGATCGGGTGGTTATCCCCAATGTTGGTGCTAAGATTTTAGAGGCATCAAGATAACCCTGTCGTGATTGGGTGATTGATGTAATAATGAAGTGAAATATGTAAACCCACTATGCTTGGGTGATTGATGTAAGTTTGAGTCCTGCGAGATAGGAAAAATCATATTTAGTTGAGTCATAGAATCATGTACTTCATTGTACATCCTTCAGAAATTTCAGCATGTGCTCAGGGGTAGAATGACCAGTATTGAGTGTTCATATTCAATAGTTCAAAAATTCTCAAGGGAGTAGCCTTCATTCAACATTTCATATTCAGAAGTTCAATAATGCTCAAGAGAGTAGCCTTTATTCAACATTTCATATTCAGCAGTTCAACAATGCTCAAGAGAGTAGCCTTCATTCAAGCATTGGTCATCCCTTTTCCCTTGATGTCAAAGGGGGAGGGTAACTTTGTGTTTTAAAATATTGGTGCTCAACTTGATTTCTATTACAGGTATCTATAGGTGGTGGTCACCAAACACCAAAGCGGTAGCCATCAGGTCCAAAGGGGGAGATTATTGGCATTATAACGAATGTGTTGTCCTTGATGGAAACCTACTTGATGAACACGTCAACAAGATATATCTACATGTAATAGAAAATGAATATTAGTTTAGAGAAAAAGGAATGATAAATATTAAGTTTGAATAAGTATATGTAGGTTTTGTGAAGCAAAGACGAGTATATGTAGGTTCTATGAAGAAATATTGTGTACACACTCTGGTTTGGTGAAGTAAAGTAGAGTATACAAAAGTTCTCTAAAGAAAATATGCATACACATGTAGGTAGGAAGAAGAAAAGGTGCATACATATTTTGCACCATGGTATTCCAAATACCAAGGATCTTTACCATGGTATTGAGCTATGATATTGAGCCCGGCAACAGATATTTGATCCCATCAAAGGTTACCATTAGCACTAGTATTGTTATGACCTATGGTGTTGGATAAGGGCTAAGCTATATCAGGAGATGAAGATCAAAGTGGTAGATGCATGCAAGTGATGAATATTTCACGAATAGTTAGATCCGAAGCAAGTGTGCGTGTAATGGGATATTATTGATCTAAAACTAGGTATGCACCTAGGAACTTGATGATGGATCAGATCCAATAGATTTGAGATGACAGTTTTGATTATGGTTTGATTTGATCAATGATGATAGCGTCTTGACATGTGATTTCTATACATATTCCAAGATCTGGGTATGTCTAAAGATCTATTATGCATGAAAGGTTTGTTCTAGTAATTATAGATCTATACGTGAGTTTGATAATTGGAAAGGCATGTTCACATGCAAGTTTAATATTGGTAAGTCATATATATATTTATATCTGTACGCGGGTTTGATTATGGAGAAGCATGTATATACACGAAAAAGTTTTGAGGAAATCACGTATATAAGGTAGGGTGTTGCTTGAAAAGACATCTGATCATTCTAACCAGCCTTGCTGTATTTTTTATATTCGTCAATGAACCCTTACTTGATGATCTCGGCTTAATAGTGATGTTCTGATTGAGGATTGATTGATTGAATTATAATGAAGCTACTAATTGTTTGTGATTGAATATCAGTGATGGTTTTGTGATTATTTCATAATGATGTAGTGGAACTGTGTATGATCTAGTGTCTATTTAGAGTGATAATGGTTCAGATTTAGGGTTCAATATTTTGAAGTGAGTATGCTTCAAGGAAGTCACGTATACTCTCGGGTTTTCTAAAATAAAATAGAATATATATTTTGATATTTTATTCGTTAGGGCTTCTAGTTGATTGAGTAAGTTGATGCAATTTTTGGGTTCAGTATTAGTACTCTGGTTACAGTGATCTAATGACTTTGGCTATTTGAGAATAAGTTGATTACTTTGGGTTTCATTTGATTCAATGATTGGTTGATTCAGTTGATTAAGTGATTGGTTGATTCAGTTGGTTCAATGATTGAGTTGCAGTGATCAGTTTTCAATTTTTGATATCTAGTATTGGGCTTAAATGTTAGTATTGGGTCTAGTCTGAAAATTTGACAAAACATGGCCTACAGTTGTGATGATTTGTAGCATCACGATCCAGTATGAAAATTTATGAAACATGGTACACGAAGGTGTTGAGGTTGGATCCTTTAATGAAGAAGTCGGAACTTCCTTCCAGTGGTAGCTAGTAAATCAGATCAAGGGGTTGGAGCTCCCTTCGAGTGAGTGTTGGTTAACAATATTAGGGTGTTCGAGATCCCTTCCAATGGGTGATGGAGAATGAGAAAAGGTGGTAGCCTTCAATAGGTGGGTACCTACATGTTGATATGAGTCTACACTAGTACAATATTGTAAGAAGTTTTTCATTATAATAAAAAGACGACAGAGACGATAATAGCAGTAGTTTTTTCCCACATTGGGTTTCCACCTAAAAATACGTGTGTTCATGTGAGTTTACGTGTTGCTAATGCATGATGGTTTATTTTGTTCTTACTGCACATGGTTTCTATTTAATTAATTTTTGATGAGGTACTAATACATTGGCTCAAGTTAAGCAGAAGATGAATTAACTAAAAAGTAAGTTTACTGGATATATGCTAGTTGTTTACATAATAGTCATGAACATACATGGGTTCCCTTCAGTAAAGTCGCATAGAGAAAATTAGATATAAACTTGAAAATTTTAATGATTTAAAAATAATAATTCACCCCCCACCCTACCCTCTCAGTATTTTTCCCAACAACTTCTGACCACCAAACACTCTAAGGAAGGTGCCATCCAATGATGCAAACCAATTTGCAATCTCCGATACTGCTTCCATTACCCCACATGACAAGTAAGGTAGTTCCTCCTCAAAGATAATCTTATAAAGTGGAATGAGGAAGTGGTCAGTTAGCTTCTCCATTACTCCTCAATGGCTGCAATCTGGGAGAAATTTGTAGTGGATGTGCACCGCAGGATCTCGTAGTGTCCTAGCCTAGTTCATTCCAGGTAATGCATTATGTGCATAAATTGCATCCAATAAATATGAAGACATATAAAATCTCGCTTCCTTGCCCTTGGGAGGATTCAAGGCACTACCTATAAGGATATTTAACTATCGATCCAACAAGTCTGACCATTTGAACGACTTCCCCTCATTCACAACCTAGTTCAATAAGATTTCCCACCCTTCAGGAAAGGTATCTTTTCTCTACTGACAGTAGATTCTACAAGCTAAGATGATCAATAGTTGATAGGCCCTCCTCATACACCTTTTCTTATATGTTTTGGTGGGTGTTTGTTGAAACTTTGATGTCTCCTTCACCCAGCTCTTAACAACATCTTTTGTGTCGAAATAGTTGTTGGTGGCATAGAAGTATGAATCCATGAGTGTTTATGGCTTAGGAAAATGGTATATATCTTGGTAATCTATTGCTAGAAAAGTAGGAAGCCTCTTTCCATTGTCATTTCTCAAATTCATGGACTTCTCATCAATATGTGAGGCATTCTAGTTGATCACATTTGTACACATGAGGGAAGGATATCTACATGCAACCCAGTGCAGACTTGATTTCTGGCATTAATGTATATCTATCGGTCCTCTAGATATGCTTCGAAGTTCTTTGCTAAAAGAATTTCATTCACTTTTTTCCATTTAAGATATGATTCCTTTTCCACATAAGGTTATGTCTGAGTATACTAGAATGCTCTCAACTGATTCCCTAGTGTCACTTTCTGTGGTATATTTTGAGGAAGCTCTCTTGGGTGTCATGGTAACAGTGACTTCTGGAGAGAAGTGATAAAAAAATGTGGTACTTGCGGGATGGAAATGGAACTCATGGAAACAATAAATTATCTTTTGTAAAACCACTTTAAAAGAAATATTAGGCGGCAAACCAGTGAATTGGTGATCAAGATTACAAAGTTATGATGAGAAAGGGAGGGAGAGTGGCTGAGGGAATTGTGCATTGCATAATATCAGCAGCCATTGATGTGGCCTAAGGCTTGAAACTATGTAATGCATAGTTCACCCTAAGCAGTGTCAGGGAGAGACTGCACATTACACAGTCTCAATGGCCAAGGGGGAAGGACTAAGCCCTGGGACTAAGAAATGTGCAGTTGGGCCAAATTTTACTGCACATTTCAAAGTCTCAGAGGCCAAGCCTCGTCTTGGGCTTCATATTTGTGCAATGCCCAGTTGGGCAAGGCAGTGCACAACCACTAGAAGTGCAGATCACCCTGGTGAGGGTGTAGGAAAGAAGTAGATCTAAGAGATAATGTAATTTAAAACAAGGATATGACTAATTATGGACAGATCAATGTGGATAAAGTGTAGAAACTCAACAAATGGAAGGAAAAACAAATATGCGAGGAGAGGTGCTGAAACGGTGATCGTTGGTGTGCAAAAACAAGAAAATCGATGCAACACTTATGAAAGGCAAATGCAAAACTAAAACAACACTTCTTCAAGCCAATATAAGTTAAAAATCCAACAAATATGAAGAGAAACAAGAAAAACAACACTCACAGAAAAAAAATGACCAAAATCGACAGAAAAATGGAAAACATGACAAAAGAAAAACTCACCCGGAAAATCAATGCAAACTCCACTGAAGGCTCCTTGATCTCCTTGGGAATGACATAGCTCCAAGATTGAAAGTGAAAATGAGATCTAGAGGTGTCTATTAAATATATTTGGGTGGATTGGGGTTTATGACATGCATGCCTAAAATCAAGGAAAAAGTAACACTTCGTGGAAATTTCTAAAAATAGGGATTGTGCCACCATCAGGAAACAAATCACGAATCCCTATTTCTAGGGATTTATTTTTCAGTTTTTTTACGTACTTATTTTTTATTTTATTTTAAATATTATTTTTCTTTTCTATATTTTTGTTTTTTTTTCTTTTTGCAATTTTTATTTTTTATGGCTTAGGCGATTTATTTTATTTTTTTTTTCCATTTTTTTTAAATATTTTTTTACTATTTATTTGTTTATAATGTTTTTTTTAATTCTTATCATTAATTTTGTTTTTTTTTACATTTTTATGATTGATTTTTTTTTCATTTTTTATTTTTACTTTATGTTTTGTTTTTAGTATATATTTAATTTATGTTTTGTTATTTTTTTTAATTTTTTTTGTTTTGTGTTTTTTGATTGTTTAATTATTTTATTTTATTTTATTTTATGTTTTCATTATTTCCTTTAAATTTTAATTTTTTTTGAGGTCATGATAAAATGCTTTACGCCATTATTTTGAAATATTGAATTTTACTTTTGAAAAAAAAAAGTGTTTTCCCAACATTAACACTTTTCGTTTTGAGGGTGTTTTTTGGACAATTTTTGCACAAAAATTTGGTTTCCAGCGCCATTTTTAAAACATGTTGAAAATTTACCCAAGGAAAAAAAAGGTGTTATTCCAGCATCAACACTTTTTGTTTTTAACACTGTTTTTGATGTTTTTTCGAGGTTTTTTGGCCAGAGTTCCCGTTTTGAGTTTATACTTCCCATTTCAAAGTTTACATTGTTCCTTGATCAAATCCAGACAGATGCATTAGGGATAGAAGCAAATCTAGTGGCTACAGGAAAAGAACTAGAGACACAACCTATCCAAGACAAGGGAAAGGCAAAGATGGAATCCTCTCAAAGTCAAGCATTGGAGGATATGTGTAATGTAATTAAAACTTTGTCAAATAAGTTAAATAAATTAGAGTTAGAAAATAAGAATTTTCGGAAGAAAACATAGTATAATAAGAATTTTAATCCCCAATATAGAAGACAACCTTTGCAAATCTTGCAAAGGGAAAGAAAAGATCAAGATCAAATTCAAGCACCATTATATATATAAGCAAATCCTCATGAAGAACAACCTAAAGAGCAAATTTCTACGTTATATGCAGTAGATGAAGATAAACTTGGCATCGAAGGAGAAGAGTATGTATATGATGAAACAAATGTCATACATGATTAAAATGAAATTGATGAATATTGGAAACAATTCTCTGATTTTATGCAGGCTCAACTACATAAGAAATATGACTTGAGATCGAGGGAAAGATAAAACAAAATCAAGAAAATGAAAGTGAGAAACAAATTTGAACTTCCTCACCAAAGGCGACTCCACAAGAATCTCAACCTGCAAAACAAGTGAATAAAGGAAAGCAATAATAGAATGCAAATGGAAAGACACAAATACTTCAAGGTGAGCCTTCTCAAGGTCAAATTGAAAAAATTCCTTTGGAGAAACTTGTTTCAATTCCTCAAGTAATTCCAATCATGAAGAAAGGTGAAGATGAGAACGAAAGGACTGCTAAACAAGGTCACTTGTTTAGTCTTACTAAGGAGTTGGAAAAGGTAAGATACAAGTTTCCCTTATAGAATTGGCAAAAACACCTATTTATCAAAAGGATATTGCTAAGTTTATTAATTTAAAATAAAATGAGAGTATAAATGACACTGTAAATATGAAGGAAGATAAACCAGTAGTGGTTTTTGGTCCACATGTTGAGGAAGTAGATTCTTCAATACCTCCTTTTTATATTTCCTTATTGGTTCATGATTTCCTCCTACATAATTGTATGTTTGATTTAGGAGATTCACATAATCTTATGCCTTTGTTAGTGACGAAGCAACGAAATCTACAAGTGACCAAACATTATAGGTACTTGTATTCTTTTGATTCAGCAAAGTCAAGTGTCTGGGGGTTATTCATGATCTGGCAGTGTCACTAACCCAAATTTCAGCTAGAAGCTTGGTCATGGATGTAGTAGTAGATATCCCTGCTAGATTTGGAATGCTTCTATCTAGGTCCTGGGGGGTTAAGTTGGCTGGTGTTTTGAAACTGGATTTTACATATGTTGTTATACCGATTTTTGGTGGGGAAGAGAGGAGATTGTACAAAGAAACTAGATTTCTAAAAACAATTACAAAAAATGGACCAATTAATTCACTTGTATATAGCCATGAAAAGGATGACTTTGCTTGTTTCACACCGCATGATAATGCAGAGCTCGTTCAAGACAACTAGAAGCAGCTTACTTCAACCAATGTAATTATAGAGCTGCAAATTGAAGAAGTGTAGAAATGCTTCTTTCATGGAGCTTATTCCAAGGAAGAGGTGTTGGTTCTCTTATAATTGCACCTGGAGGTAATATGTTCCCTTTTCCCTTTAAATTAGAGTTCGAGGCAACAAACAATGTGGTAGAATATGAGTCCTTGATTATTGCTTTACAAACAGCTAAACAGATGGAAGTTAAGTCAATTTCTACTGTTGGAGATTCAAAGCTGATTATTAAGCAAATAAAATATCACTAGCAAACAAAGCACCCTAGGCTTATGGCATACATAAATGAGGTATGGGATTTGATTGAGAACTGTTTTGAAGCTCTTAACATTCAATTCATTCCAAGAAATGAGAATAGATTAGCAGATTCATTGGTTGTGGCTGCTAGTACTTTTAAGCCTCCTATTAATCCAAGACTAAGATACGATATAGAAATGAGACACAGACCCTCTGTTCCTGATAATGTTAAGAATTGGCACGTTTTTTTGGATGATCAATAGATTAAGGAGTTTTTGACTATGGTTGAAGAGTTTCAGGGCACAGAAATTGATCAGGATGAAGAAGAAACATGAGAAGTTGCAGAAGTTAGTGATTTAAAAGATTCAATAGCTAGTCAAAAAATCTTTCAATTGAAAGATAATATTATGCCAAAGGGACCTTTTCCCCTTGAAGTACTTTTTAATCCGAATGACGTGGTTGTTGACTCAAGGAAAATTTCATAGGAGGGTCGCATTCAAGATCACAACCTTGGAACTCAGGAGAATCCCAGGTTAGTGAAATTATTCAGTGGAGTTCTAACTAATTTTCAAGAAAGATATATTAAATTTTTTAAGAATTATGTTTATGTATTCGCATGGTCTTATGAAGATCTTAAGACCTGTGATGTAAATATTATTCAACATAAGATTCCCTTGAGGGATGGAATTAAACCCTATAGACAAAAGCTTAGACAGATAAATCCTATGCTTCTACCATTAATTGAAAAAAGGTCAAGAAGTTGCTTGATGCCAAAATAATAGTTCCACTCAGGTATTCTAATTGGGTGGCTAATTTAGTTCCTATGAGAAAGAAAAATGGAGAAATAAGGTTATGTGTGGAATTCAGAAATCTCAATAGGGCTTCATTGAAATATAACTATCCATTACCTAAAATGGATCATGTACTACAAAAGGTAACGGGATCTTTTAGAATGTCAATGCTAGATGTATTTTTTGGTTATCACCAGGTGGTTGTGGATAAGGAGGATCAGAAGAAAACGATGCTCATAACTCCCTGGGGAACCTTTATGTATGCCAAAATGCCTTTCGGATTGATGAAAGCAGGTGCTACATTTCAAAGGGCTATGGATATTGCTTTTGTTGGAGATAAGTTTGTAGTAATATATTTGGATGATATTACTGTTTTCTCAAAGTTTGATGAAGAACATTTGGAACATTTGGAAAAGAATTTTGATAAATGTAGAAGATTTGGACTCTCCTTAGATCCCAAGAAATCCATTTTGTTGTGGAAGAAGGAAAACTATTGGGGCACATTGTTTCTAGAGATGGAGTGAAGATAGATTTGGCTACAGTACAAGTTGTGCAAAAAATACCATTTCCTAGGAGCAAAAAGGATATTGAAAAGTTTATGGGAAAGATAAACTTCCTGAGAAGATTTGTATCCAACTATGCAGAAATTGTAAAAGAAATTACTAATATGCTAAAAAAGGAGAATGAAGTGAATTGGACCAAAGAAGCTAGAGAATCATTTTCAAGGATTAAGGAGGCATTACAGGCAGATCAGTCTTAATTAGCCCTGATTACCAAAAGCCTTTCCAAGTTTTTTCATTCGCATCATCAATTTCAATAGCTATCATCTTACTGCAGAACAATGATGAAGAAAAAGAGTAGCCAGTTGCATTCTTCAGTAAGATTCTTAGGGATTCTGAGCTAAAATATAATATTCTTGAGAAACAGGTGTACGCTTTTGTAAAAGCCATGAAAGCTTTTAGAACTTATGTGCTGCAGTCACAAATCATTGCTTATGTGCCAAATGCTGCAATGAAAGATGTATTACTACAGGGAGATGTAGAAGGCGGAAGAGGAAAATGGATAGCCAAGATCCAAGAATATGATTTGGACATGAAACCCACAAAGTTGGTGAAAGGACGAGTGGAAAGAACATTGACAGAATCAAACTTTCAGGCATTGGGAATCAACTTACTGGCACCTGTGGATGAGAAAGAAGTAGAAGAAAGTGAAGGAAATCAAGATGTAGGTATGAAGATCAGGTATAAATTTTTTGTTCAGAATGGTATAAGCATATAATTCATTATTTGTGCTTTCTTTCCTATCCCCATTCCTTAGATAGAACAAAGTATAGGGAACTAAATATCAAGGCACAACCATATCTGATGGTGGAAGGCAAATTCTACTAGAAGGATCCTGCTAGAATTTTATTGCTATATTTAATAGAGGATGAATTTATAGAAACAATCAAAGATTTTCATGACAGGTTATGTGGAGGACATTACAGTTAGAAAATAACTGCAAATAAGATCCTTCAGGTGGGATTTTATTGGACTACTTTATTTGGGGATACATATAATTTTTTTAGAAGTTGTCAGAAGTGTCGACTTTTTGCCGAGAAAAAGAGATTAGCCCCTTTACCTTTGATTCCAGTTTTCATAGAGGAGCCATTTAGACAATGGGGATTGGACTTTGTTGGAGAAATCAATCCACCTTCAATTAGACATCACAAGTGAGTTCTCATAGCAACTGATTATTTCACCAAATGGGTAGAGGTTATACCTACTAAGAAAGCAAATGATCAGATAGTAATGAAGTTCTTGGAGGAGAATATTTTCAGCAGGTTTGGATGCCCCATCAAAACTATAACAGAGAATGCTCAAGTCTTCAATTCAAGTAAGTTTATTGCTTTTTGTCACAATTAAAATGTTACTTTGTCCCATTCAATGGCTTACCATCCACAGGGAAATGGATTAGCTGAATCTACTAACAAAACTTTGATGAAGATCCTTAAGAAAAGCATTGCAGAAAATAAAAGAGATTGGGATTCTAAGTTAAATGTTTCTCTGTGGGCTGCTAGAGTAACTACAAGAACATCTACATGGAAATCACCTTTTGAATTAGTATATGGAACCCAGGCTCTGTTTCCAAGTCAACTTGTGAAACTAGTGATTGCAATGATTCAGGAGGTGAAAGAAGAACCAAATGCTTTGATAAGAAGAATGAATAAAGTGGTGGAGCTAAGCGAGAACATGGACAAGGTAAGAGACAACTTAATTATGTATCAGTCCAAGATGAAAAATATTTTTGACAGAAAAGCCAAGGAAATTGATTCTAAAGTTGCATATGTAGTATTGAGATGGGATACCAGAAGAGAAGATAAGGGTAAACATGGGAATTTTAATCCTCTTTGGTATGGCCCTTTTAGAATTGATGAAGTAAGATCCAATAATACCTTCATTCTTGAGAATCTTGATGGTGAAACTCTACAACTACCTGCCAATGGGAAATACTTAAAGAATTACTTCTAGTTCTGAGGAATAAGCATCATTTCATTGTAAATAACATGGTGAAATCAGTGTACAAATTCCATAGAATTTAAAGTTATGTGAAGCAATATATGACTCCATGCCCGAAGTGAAGGTACTAATCTGTGGTTCTTAGTGCTTCTGTGGCAAAAGCATTATCCCTAGGTGGAGCCAAATGTTGTAACATGCATTTTTTTTGCTTGTAGTATTTGGTTTTCATTCAAGAACTTGAAAATATTTCAAAAAATAGATAAAAGCAATAGGAAGAAGTGATAATGGTATATCGGTAATCACTAAAGGAACAAGTAAGAATAAAGGAATCTGCCCCGGTATAGCCAAGGATCAAATAAAATCATAATATAAATGGTTATATGTAGCTATAACCAATAGATATATCTGTGTGTGTGTGTTAGCGATGCAATTAAATCGCAATAAAAAATCACAATGGCCAGTTATAACATAGCACCTCAGCTTTGGCCAATTGTGATTCGCGATAGTTGGACCCAGAACACATGTATGTTATGTTTTAAAGCTCTGGAACCAAAAGATACTGAAGAAATGGCGCAAAGTCAAAGTGAGTGGACAGATGAAGAATGAACTCACAAGAATTGTTGGATCTTGGAGATCAACGGATAAGGTCGAAGATCTATCGCCATCGGGCGTGAACAATTCCGAGCGTTAACCAAGATGAAGGGTGGATTTAAAACTATACACAGGATTTCGGGCAGATGCAAAGTGGTAAACGATATTTAGATGAAAGTGCCTGATTCCATTCAATGCTTGACACATAGCACTAAAGGAGAGAGAAAAATCTCTCATTTCAGGTGGGTAACTCTCATGCAATTAGCCCACCCGAAATTGATATCAGCTATCAGATCCTGGGGTTGAAATCTATGGTGGAGAATGGCCGGACCTGAAAATATATGCATTATGTTTTAAACTCTCGGTGCGTTTGTTATATCGCATATTGTTAAGTTTTGTAGTGATATATCTTTTGATAGGGCCAGCTGCGATTTGAAATGGGAAGTCAACGGGGTGCTGAAAAGGCGAAACCGATGGGTTTATATAGCAGATTTAATTCTTTATGAGTTCCAAAATAAACCAAAGGTTCGCGTTACTTTTTCTTTTTAAAGGGAAAATTACTGTTAAAGCCAAGTCTGAGAAAAAGCAATTGGGCACATTTTCTTTGTGTTTTGGCCAATATAAGCGCATCTGATATATACGTAAGCCCCAGTCTACGCACAAGTCAAAGTGTAATGCAATTAATTATAGTTTAAATGGATTAAGCATTATTAAAGCATCCACAGAGGAACTCAAGAGCCGATTAACAGAGTCGAAAAGCCAATGGTTATTGTCATCTTCTAAGTTCAATTATTTCCTGGTATTTCGTGTTCCTTGAGGTGTCTTTTACCTTCTGTGTAATTTTTTGTAATAGTTTTTACTTCAGATAGTTAGGGAAATAATTTAGAAGTTTGACAGTTTCAAAGATCAACAACTGTTTCACAAATGTATAAAAGGAGGAATATTTACAGAGAAGGGGTTCGGATTTTGGAGAACCCAGAGACTAGCCATTGTATTCCTGATATAACTATTGATTAAGGAAAGAATCAGAAGTTTCCATGAATTGTTGGGTATAATTTTGTAACTTCTCTGTCATGTGTCATCTTATGTTTTCTTCTTTCAAGTATAGTAATGAATTTGCAGGTGTTTATTTGCTTATGTAGATAAAGTTAAAATTCCTTAAAAGAGCGCTCTTATACTTGAAGTTTTCACCTTCCTTTATAAGTTATAGATAATAGTTTTTGTGTAAGGCAACATATTATATTTAACTTCTCCAAGGGTCACAAATAGTATTTTTTGTGTTAAGTAGCATATTGTCTATGATTTAGTTCTCATTTTCATAATTCCTCTAAGTGACGAATAATAGTTTATGTGTTAAACAACATATTATCTTTAAATTCTCCTTCAAGCTTTCTACATTCATCATTTATATCTAGCAACAAATGGCATTCTGAGATTTACCGGTCACATATGTATTAAGGGTTAAAGACCAAGTTCTCTAGGTCCTTCATTTGAGAATACAACAAACAATAAAGTGAAAACAAATATTAATTATTAATGTCTTAAGCATAATTTATCTACAACCAGGAAATTGGTTTCTTAAGGTACAACAAGCCCCATTTCCCATTTTTTCATGTGGGTCCAATTGGGACTGGTTTGATGAATTAGAGACTTTTCTGATTGAATAATTCCTTGAAGTAAGTCTCGATGAAGTCAGGCATGTAGTGGGAGCTCCATATCTTTGAGGAATCAGTGGAGAAATTGAAATCCCTTGCAAGTATCAATGACTCAACCTCAAGGAAACCACTATGCTCTACTTTGATCCATAACACATTTATGTTTGAGTATGGAGCATATATGTTGATGATTCGAAGGTAGAATTTGGATCCTCTATGACTCACCATGATGAGTAAGCCCACAGTTGTGATGAAGGCCCTGAATTTATATTTTTCTAGATTCCAAATTGCTGCTAATCCCTTAGATAATCCATAAGGATTGACTGTGTATACATTCTAGTTTGGACATGCTTGTATTAGGTATCCCCACGCCTTGTCTTTACTAGTTATCATTTCTTGAATGAGAACAATTTTAGGATTATCAATTCCAATTGAGCTTTTCAGGGATCGTCTTTTATGGGCCAACCTGAAACCCATAACATTCAGAGATATTATGGTCATTATGGAAGGTCATGTTTGGGGGGCTCTACTCTAAGGACTCGAGTTGTTTATTCTAGGAGGTGTACATGTGTTGATTTGTGTAAGGTTGGATAGTGAATTTTGAAATTGTTCCAACAGATTAGATGAGGAAATGGTGCAGTTTGTTATTTTTTTTTGTTTAGGGAATTTTTTTCGATGGATGGTGACATTTTTATGGGCAGAAAGATGGGGAGGAGGGTCATCCAGGTCAAAAGATGATTTTTTAATAGTCACTGGTTCCAATGAGAATTGTGACTCCATAGCTAGTACTTCTAGCTCCAATTCCTCTGAGAAAGGGGAGAATGTCCATCCATAAGGAGCCCCAAATTTGATGGGAGTAGAGAAGAGTTGATCAACTGGTGTTTATGTCATCATCGGAGGGGAATAATAAATTTCAGGTTTTGTTATCTAGGGGGGACATGGAATTGTGTGTGAGAAGTGCTAACAAGGGCTTATATTTGATGGATGAGGAAGATTTTATGATTAGGTTACAGTGAGTTTTAGGGGAAATGGATTTGGGATTTGTGAAAGTGTTGTGGCTGCTCTCTGAGATGAGGCAGGAAATAGGGGATGTGGGATGATGAATTGCTAGGATGAGTTTATTGGGGGGCAGGATGTGAGGAACGATTTTTTGGTAGGGTGGAGGAGACTGTAATGGGGATGCTTCTTAGAGGAGGGTGTTTTGACAAGTGAAAAACATTTGTATTGATATTTATAGAGGGGAGAGTATCCGAGTTGTCATGAAGAATAGTGGAATGAGCCAGAAAATTCGCTCGTCACTCAGAAACTTCGGAGGAGTCCACTCTAGAGTGCCTCCCTAGGTATATCATAATCAGATGACCAGTTCCATAACAACTGAGGCATCAAAAAGGAATTTACCAATAATCAACAATTTTATTACGCAAGCATGGTCCCCAATATAAGTCAATTTCTGCAGGAATCCCCCTTGAGAGTGATATTTTGATCAATACCCACGCAGTATCTTTTACCATCCCTCCAAGGTTTCTTTCATCAAGGTATTAAAATTTTCCTATTGAGTTTTTAATATCCATTATTGATTTCCAGGTCCAAAGTTCCAGAGGAAGCCCCATAAGTTTTTCCTAAAGGATGTTCCTCTGAGGCATGCTTGTGGTGGGGTCAAAACCAAAAGACCATCACTAGTGACATGTATCTATGACCTTGAACCCATGGCCTAGAAGTAATAAGATTTGTGTCCTATGTAGAGATAAAGTGGAATGCAAACCAACCATTTTGGAGAGAACTAATTCTCAGATGGTATTTGAGGAGAGGTTTCCACCATGTTTTAGCCAATCTTTTCATTTGGACAACATTCATGCGGTAGAAATCCCATCATCCTACTAGAGCTTGGTTTTTCAGCTTGATGGATTCTTCCTAATATCCCTTCGCTTCAGTGACCAGACAATAAGACTAAGTGTTAGCTTTGATTGCCTTTCATTTGCATGGATGTGGGGGATTTCATGGAGGGAGGTTCACAAATTTGGGGAGGTCAGGCAGTTGGAGCCCCACCATGGGGGCTTCACTCAATGAATCTCTAACATAGAACGTGCATTCATGGCATACTAAAAAATACCCTTAAATTTGACTAAAGATAGGAAAATACCTCTAAAAATCACTTTATTTAACCCCCTACCAATACGAACCTCGTACACCTTACCAATTTAAAAAGCCCCTAATTTCACTAGATATTGTAGGTATCCATTTTTTCATTAACATTTTCTATACCCCTTTATATTTATACCCTTTTACTTTCATTAATAATGATAAGCAGATTTTGCACCTAGAAATAATAACCTAAATACTAGGTAGCTAAAAACTTGAAAGTTTTAATAAAAAAGAGGCAGATATAAGTTGGTTGATTTACAAATACATACTGTGGAAAATTTCAATGGAAAATACATAGATTTCAACTCTCAATTGCATCTATATTTTATTGAATACTGGAAAAGATTCACTACAATAGTTCAAAACAAAATCTCTATAACCAACACAATGGTGCACCTTTAATCTCACTTATAGAATAGGAAGAGGATGGAAGGTACAATGAATATGGACACATGAAAAACCCTATATGGTTGGACTTTTTCAAATCATAGCCCTAACCTGATCACCTAGTGCACCATAGTTGCATGGTAAGAGTGCTAAGTAAGTGTGTCTCCATCAAAAGATGAACTATAGCATGCAAACAATCATCCCTTCCTTGAGATCTGTGTCCTCTACCTAAGATGGGAATTTCTCATGCACAAGTATTATAATTTAGTAAGGATTTTCACCCTCTTAGTAAGAATAGATCACACATTCTAAAAATAACAAAAGAAAATCTCTAATAATAGAAAAAATCTATCAAAAACTAAAACTGCTAAATTTGAAAAAAACATCTAAAATAGAATTAATTGAAGGTGTGACATGTGTACCCTTAGCATGCATGCACCCTCTTCCAAAAATAGTCTATCTAATTATCTCATGTGGCATGTGTGTTCCCTATACCAAGCAATACTCAGTATCACTATCTCCTTCACTTTCATTTAACCCGTTCATCACTAACATAAGGAAAGGGTGAAGGTCCCATATATGTTGTCTTCTAACTTAGCAACATGTAAAAATCTTTAACACACGCAATAAACATAGATCATAGATGTATTAGTAATGTGATGCATGTCTGTTCTAGAGAAAGGTTTCTTGGGAGTGGGAGCGAAAGTGGGAAGCGACATTAGAAGCAAGAAGTGGGAGTGAAAGTAGGAGAGAGGAGTGACATTTTCCAAATATCACATGTTGGGAGTGATTTTGGGAGTGAATTTTATATAATATATATTTTTATATATTTTGATGCATATATGTCAACAAAAAATTCTAGAATAATGAATTTGTGATAAAAAAACATAAAAACATGGATTAAACCATATAACATCATTCATCTAGTAGTTATAATTTTCATCAACCACAGGTCCATAAATTGCAAGTTCTCATTTATATAGCATGTAAGGGTGCACATAACCAAAATAAAATCGAGTGCAATCCATCTCTTAACTGAAAATACATCAACAAATAGGCTCTGGATGGCCTCTAGCATCCAAAAAAATCATGCTAAAACAAATACATACATATCATCGAAATCATTGCATATATTGGGATCTTTGTCATTAATATCACCCTCTAAGCATTAACATAGAAAAAACGTAGCATGTCAAGTCAAGATTTTGTTTTAGTGATAGGTACATTTTTAGTAGGTTCATGATAGAGGAGCTTAAAACCAATGTCCCTAACATCAAGGTACATAGAGGGTTTGGTTCTCTTGATTAAATATGAGTTCCATACCCTAGTACATGACAAAATCAAATTAGAACATTGCAATCCCCCAATATTGAAATCCTGAAAAACTAATAAGTCTGTTGGATTTGAGTGGGATATAAAATTCTACTTTCTCCATATGAAATCTAATGAGGTTAGAACCAGTCTCAAACATCCCGAGTCATTTCATGGTAATGTTAAGAATTTAACATTACCATGAATTGCATGTCAATACTAGGGTCATAGGTTTGAATATTAGGCTACTATGGACCTAATATTACCATAGTTTTTTCTCTCCCTCCTACTCTTGATACTCCCACAATACTCCTAAACGTTTATTTCTCCAACCCCCTTGTTTTTTTTCCTCCACCTAGCTAATGTATTGCATAAAAAATACCTTATAATATAGATATTTCTATACAACATAAAAAAAAAAAACTTTCTACATCACTATTAAATGCTCAATATCTTATTTCATTTTTCCCTCATTTTAATGCCCCAATGTGAATGCATGTGATATGGTATGTCTTTGTCAGTGAAGCCATCGTGAACCCCAAATGCTCTTCATCTAGTGATTTGGAGCGTCTATATTGTTCTTTAGCACAAATAGCTATGTCTATCAGCAGTTCCTCATCTAGGGAGGAGAGAAAGATCAATTGTTCCATTGTCTTGTGTTTAGTCATCCTTAGCCAATCCAACCTATATGAGTTTATATCCATTGCATATTATAAAATCTAACCTAGTAGATATGGAGTAATGTTAATAGTTAGTTGCATAAATTAAATGTATTGTCAATATCTAGTATTTAATGTTATCACATTTAAAATCTCATGAATATGAAGTAATCCATGAAGTAAAGTAAATAGTTTGATTTTGTTTCCAATTAATTAGATAAATTAAAATTAAATTTTAATATTAATTAATATAAAAATATTTTAAGAATATCATTTCACTGCCTACACCAAAATTAAAATTACTATATACACCAAAAAAAAAAGGCATTTCACTATCCACACCAAATTAAAAGCTACAAATAATTATTTTTTAATAAAATACTAAAATTACAAATTCAAACATCTAATAAACAAGAAATAAGTTTAACAATTTCTTTTGTTTTATGTCCCTTAAATGAGCATTATTTACACTACATAAGGATAACCTTTATGGGATAACCTTTTTTACGCCTCAACCATGGGGGGAGTAAACAACCCCATGTCGCCCCCCCACCCCCCTGCCCCCATTGTTTGTGTTGCATATAAGTTAAGCTTAGTGTGTCATATAAAAAGTGTAAGGCTGGCTATATCACTAGAATTAGCATCATTCGGTTGATATAACACCAAGAGACTCTATGGGGTAATATATAGATAAATTGCTCATAATTGATGTGATACATTAAGGTAAAATAACTTTTAGATAAGTTTTAAAGTCAAATTTTGTGAGTGTATCTCTAGAATTAGCAACCATGGGTTGGTGTATCGTTGTCTTTCCCATAATTAGGATGATACATTGTGATAATGATATTGTAGAGTGATACATTACTTGAATAAGTATTTTTCAAGGATTACTAAGAGAAGTTGATAACCTCTGTAGAGTTATATCCCTGAACAAGTTCTTAGTCAAGTGATACAAGGTAAAAAGTAAGTCTGGGAAAAAAGAGGTTAGATTTTGTCACCTCTTGAGTGTTATATTGTGATACTAATAAATAGAACTATCCTATGTCATCTTGTAAATCATCATTAGGGTGGTACAAGGCTTGAAAAAGAAAGTTTGAAAGTCCAAAATTAATTTAAGGTATTTTCACTAGGTTTCATTTCACTAGGAAAAATTAGATTATGAGAGGTTCTATCATTGGGCTAACCATGTTCTAAGTACTGCATCATAATATTGGTCTTTAGTGGACCCTTGTATCACTAGGATGACCGAATTATAGACCCTACATTGTTGGGCCAAGTGACTTCTCAAAATCATTCTTAAGGCTTATCTCGAAGGATGTTAATGTCAAGAAAAAAATGATTTTCCACGAGGACACATTAGTCAAGCTTACAAGGTGTACTATCAGTTTCTTTAAAGGGAGGGACCCTCATTTTCCTCTAGGTAGAACTTACTAAGAGGAAATGAGGGGGGTTATTATAGCTAAATAGATTTCATGTCTAGTCATTTTTTGAGAGATGAGTCCCTTATTTTAGTTACAAGTTACAAAAGAAACTTTGAATACTTTATATATAATTTTTTGGTACTAAGCTAATAAATCTCCATAGTTCCCTAGATCTGATAATTTTCCATTGTCCAATGGGTTGGCAAAAATCTAGCTAGATGACTTGTATTCATGGGATTGGTAGTTGTTTCATAGAAGTGTGTGATATATATTATCAAAGTATACAACCAAATAACAAAATCTGACCTCTTGAGCAATCATAAATCTAACTTTTATCAGAGATCTAACCTTAACTCTATACTCTTGCATGCACAAAAATACAATTGAAGAGAGTTCTAATAACCAAAATACTTGATTTTTGAAAAAAATGAAGTTGATATTTTTCTAAGGGATTTAAATAATGAACTAAATATCTTATCAAATAATCACAATATTGGAAATATCTACCATAATTTTATAATAAACCTCTTTACTTCCATCAAGAAGTTCTCTTTAAAGGTGTTGTATAGAAATGAAATAAAATGAACCATCCTTGGTACGATAAAGAATGTAAGATTTCCGGTAAATCCATCAAGGAGGATTTTTATGGGTCCTTAATACCCCAAATATAAATAGACACAAATCACTAATCAAGAGGAAAAAATGGTATGACATAAGTAGAAAATAATAAAATATTTTTCATTTGTTTAAACTAGATCCTAAGAAATTATAGAAGGAAATTTTTACTCGTGAAACTAAATAAAACAATATGATTCCCCATAGTGACTAGAATTCATACTTCAAAAATATTTATGAATTCCCTAATCTTGTGGATAAAATTAAGATCATTTCTACAAAGTTACAAGAGCTAAGATTTCATCTTGAGTTGAAATTTGTGGCGATAAGGTTGTAGAAGAACATTATATACAATTTTAGGAATACTAAGGACTAGTTGGAATAAACTAATTGTAAAATATAACTTAAGAAAAGTTGTGCCTATCCCCTACTCTTTATGGCATATACATTAACAAGTGAGAGGGTTGTTTAGAATAAGGAGGCTGCGTTGGCCCAACACACACTCAGTAATATTTTCATCATCCTTCTACTTTATACTAATGATAATGTTCTTATTGCAAATAATTTCTGCAACCTATATAAGAAACTAAAAACCCTCAAGGATTTTAGCTCTAATACATTTTTTACTATTAACACAACGAAAATGAAAGTTATGATAATTAAATCCAAAAAACTCGCTTACGCTAATTTCATGTATGACAATAGCTTGGCTGATTTTATAGAAATATCTTAGAATCAATCTTGATCACAATTTGAAATAGAACTATAGCATTGGTAAAAGGATAAAAGGAGGGTCAAAGGATTAATATGGATTGGATAATAGTTTTAATTTAGCAAAGATTTTTATATGGGATAAAAATAAATACATCCTTTATACTTTTGTCACTCTTATTACCTTATATGGTTACAAAATTTTGAGAGAATTATGGAGAAACACAGAAAAAGTATGAAGGTGTTGTATAACTTATAATATCAAAAATAAAACCAATATAACATATCCCATCCTCTTCATAAAATTTATTATTTTCCCCATTTCAATCATAGTATGACAAGGTACCTAAAAAATATGGAAAAAAAAAAGATTATTCCTAGGAATGCTTCAAACTCCAACCAAATCCACATATGGCTCAAGTAGAGGTGGCATAAATAAGCCATATCTTGGCTACATCATTAGGGAATAAAAATGATACCACCAAATTTAAGGATAAATAGTGGGTGTGATAAATAATTAGAAGATAAACGAAAATTAAGATACTATAAGGAGCTAATCAAACCTAATCTATAAGATCAAAAGTATATTATTATTTTGACTAGTGTAGAGATCTATTCCTTCAAATTTGGTCATTCTACAATATGGACATAGGTCTATTCCTCTGTACCTTTTGGGGGGGATTTGGCACTGCCATAATGCATGCATCTTTGAGAATGATTTTTTGAATCTAAGGGTTACTTCCCTCATAATTTATGGACACTTTCTGGAGAATGGGCCTCATAAATCTAACATATTCAGGTGTTACAGATCCTTCAAACCCCTTGGACCTTATTTTCCCTATTGGTTTCTTCAAATGGCGCCTTTGTGGGCTGTGTTTTTTATTGCGGTGCAATCATATCCATTCCCCTTCTTGGCATTATCACTTTTTTTGGTTTGCCGTATTCATCACTAATATGTGTGTTGGGGTGTTGGGATTATGGGGAGTCCTCCGTTGCTACCTGTAGCTTGTTCTGGTTGAGATTTTCATCTTAGGGGATTCAAAAGTGACAATCGATTAGGCATTGGGATCTTGACCTCTAGATGTTCCATCTTTGGGCCACTGGTTAGAGAAAATAATTTAAACGAAGGCTTGCTTCCTTTCTATATGCTTCTGTCACATTTTTAGAGAGCAGAAATCAATGGCGTGCCAGCTCTCCAAGTGTGAGACCTCGGCGCAGTCTGGGAAGTTTCATTTTGAGTGCCTAGATCATGACTCTGTCATTGTCACTCGCTCCTTCCTTTTCTCATGAAGGACAATGTATTTTTTGACTGGTATCCTTTCCTCTCTAGCACTAGGCATATCAAGTTAAGTTTTTCTTATGAGCCCTTCAATCTCTCTTATACATGCTACCATATGCAGGGACATTTTGGCATTATTTTATGTATTCTAGGTGGCAACAATGGGTGTAGTTCTTGACCTATATATATATTTTTTTGTTTGATTGTCTTGAGAAAGGGGTTTTCTTAGGTCTCCCTGGTAGTTGGGATTATGCTTGTATACATTTTTCTCGTCGTGATAGTTTGACTTCCACGCTAGATCTTTGGAGGTTTATGATTGGGTTTTGATGATCATAGATAGATATAAAAACGTTTGATGATAATAAAAGTTTGTTGTTTTTTCCTTCGAAAAAAAAAGAACAAAATCATCATTGTTAGAAAATTATATATTATAGAGCAATGGAACACATAGAATATTGCAGAAATATAAACATAGAAATGCATAAAACCAGAGAGACACAGATATATGTGGTTCACCCAGTTTGGGCTACTTCCGCCCCAAATAGCCAATCCTTCCTTTCTATTATCTAGCAAAATGAAGATACACAACATATAGCAGATCCGCTGTAATATCCTCTATTTTCTCTCATAGTCTCACCTCTTTATTTCTCGCTCAGAGAATACACATCTATTGCATAGCCTCAAAAATACAATGCCCTCATTCAAAGAGAGGGGTTGCCTTCTAGGGCAAAAAACCCTAAACTAAACATAATTTCTACTGTTAGATCATCCGCCTAATGAATGGCTTAGATTTACTAGAAATTACTATACTTTTACAAGGAAATTTTACATTTGTTTTTAGCTTCAGGGGCGTTGCCCCCTAAACCTCCGCCAAGGGATCGCTGGCCCCTGGACCCCCCAGCTGGGGGGGATCAACCCCCCTGAACCCCCACAGGGGGGACAAGTCTCCCCCACACCCCCCCGCATGGAGGGGTGTACAAACTTCCTCGGGTATACATCCGGCTGAAACAAAGACCTCTAAATAATCATGCTCCACAACCAACAATCATTACTAAAATAAGTTTTGCGTCAAGGTGAGATTCTTTGAGAAGCATGTCAATGCTGGATTATGATAGAACATGAATTCCATCCCCACATTCATCTTTAAAGCAATGAATCTCAGTGTAGTTGCAACATCGACAACAAATCTAATTCCTTGGTCCATCACATTATTTTCCCTCAGAATCTTAGCAAGCATGCACCCAAAATCATCATCCCCAACCTGTATATCACATTACATATCAACATATCCATGAATTGGAAAACATAGACAACTACACAATATTTGCAAAGTTACTCGTACAAATCCATTTAAACTCACTTTGATATGACCTCTATATGCATAAATCCTCGAGATTAATAACCTCTAGGTGCATATCAAATTCAAATAAATTTTAAATGTCACAATGCACCAAATTATTTATCTACATCCAACATACATATTTTTCATAGAAACCCCCTATTATATGCCCAAAGTGTGGACTTAACTCTCAGAAACTTCCATTGTTAAACCACAGCCTAAAACAACTTAAACATGCCATCACACCTAATGTGGATTGCATTCCCTAGAAAATCTCAAACAAAAAAGGTAAAGCACCAAGGCCAAAATGGCTTCTTAGTACACTTCTCTCATAAGATGTGGTATATGCAATGTTGTATTATTGTGGGAGAAAATCTAGGAAATCGAGAAGCCGTTTATAGTTCTATGATTGAAAATCACTTCAGCGTTCACCTCTCCTTAGAAAATTTCAAGCATTTTTCAAATAAAATTATAACCAAAACCTCTACTAGCACTGGGTTGGGCTTCTCTTCTTTTTACTGTGGTTCCTTCCGCTTGGCTCCAAAAGGTTTACTCACAGATGCTTTCATGTTGATTGCAAATATGTTTCCTCACAATTTTATTTGATTATGATGTAATGATAGGGGAAATTTTCACCTTTAAATAAAAATAACCACAACCATAGTTCAAATTCCCAAAATCAAAAGAAAAAAAAGATGTTTACCCATCCAGACAATAGTTACATATTACAACCATATTCGCCATTTCAGAACAAAAATCAACCATAATTTACTTTGGTCAAACTAATAAAATAATACAATTGATTTACTCATCATGATTCCTACTAAAACCAATCAAATTTATGCAATTCAATTTGGCATCCATTCGATAGAAATGTGTCAGCAATTGGGATCCGTAAAACACCCTCAAAATTAAGGGAAAGTCAAATATTACATAATTTTTTTTTCCTTGGCCCATCATACTCAGATGTTGCATGTTTTCTCAAACCATTAACTCACCTAATTCAACATACATTGAATCTTCAAATCAAATACGTCATATGAGCTCTAACTTTGTGACATGGAAGCACTCTTACTCTCATTATGAAAGCTTGCTAACACAAAAGACAAATTCACTTAGAGGAAAATATATCTCCCTTTCCAAGAGACTGTAGCCTAAGTAGACTGGAATGACAGGGAAACATACAATGTCACATAAACAACAACATCTTCTTCTCATGAACATATATCTGTTAAACACCCATGTTCCCTCTAACAAAGGAAAATGTTTATAGAGCATAAAAATATTATTCCATGGTTGCACGCTTCACAAAACTATTGTAGCGGCTGCAACACCCTCCAAAATTTTGGCTCGCATCTAATTTCGGAGCCTCCTTTGAGAGTTTAACTTGATTTTTGTGCACACTTGGGTTCACCCCGTGAGCTTGTGTGAGTCTTCACCCCCACCTTGCTTGGTCATTCAATAGAAAAATTTTGCATGCTGTTGACAATGTCATGCTTGCAACCATGTTCTGTTCATTCATAAGGTCCCCTCTTCATGTGTGCATGTTTTTTTCTCTATGTAAACATATGTTGCACTCACACACAGAGTTGTATACACTATAACACAAGATTTGTTGTGGCCATCCAATGATCGATCACAAGCGTCGCACGTATCGAATTGCACCATTGTTCGGTTAAGTTGGGCATGTGTGTCTAGATGGTCTGAGTCGTCTCATCGTCAAGTCATATAAGTGTGCGTTTGCAAGTTCACCTATGCACCTTTTCACTCACTCACACACTTAGTTGCTTTACTGGAGTGTCATGCGGAAAGAGTTATTTTTGCCGACAAAGCTAACCTCCCTAGGAGTCTAAGACTCTCTAGTGACAAACAAAACAAACAAGAGAAATCCTTCTCTAAATATACATTATTCTATGAGAAACCAAGTGTCATTCGATCCTACCTCAAATCCAACGCTTGTTGTAGCAGTCCAGCCTTGCTGATCCAGATGAGCTCCTCCTTCACTTTAAGACCTGCATACACTAACAGTCAAACGATTGCATAACACCTGAATATTTCATAAAGCAAAGCATATTCATCATATAGACCAAGGAGTACATCAAATAATTCATTAACAACAAATCATTGAGAAGAATGGACTTATTTGTATTAAGGAAACAAAAAAGGAACCATTACAACCTGAGCCTTGGTGTTGTGCAAGCTCCTCCCAGGGTCCAACAAGAGATTTCCTCCACTTTGACAAGCTCACCCACTTCCAATATGGCAACAAGAAAGGATGGTAATCTCTCCTCACAAGTTTACAATGGAAGTCCTAATTCCAGCAGCATCTACCCTTTGGAATGTTCAGCTTTCAACCTCCTCCTCCTCTGGCCCAAGGCCTGTATTTATAGTGTTCTAGAGGAAGTTATTCAGTTCCAACATCAATGGGATACTCCCTCTTTTGGATGGGGTAGCTCCTCTCTTGATGGGATAAGTTCCTCTATCATAGGGATGCATGAACCATCTGGAGGCACTCAATACACGTCAAACACTCTTCTAGGAAGCTCTAGAAGTGACCACAAGTAACTTTTTTAAGATGAAACTCGCACCTTTTGACCTTTACAGGAGTACGCACCCATCCCTTGGCTTACAGAGCGTACAAGTACGCAGGTACAATGTGTTTGGGATGCGTACACGCAGGCAAGGTAGAGAGAACCTGCGTACCCAGAGATAAACATGTTTTTAAGTGACTTTCTCTCTTTTTTGAAGTTTGACATGAAGAGCAGAGGTATGAGGCTTGACAAGGAGGATAATATGGCTATTGATGGAGCCATATTAACTGCAGATAGTCATGGTGACAAATTTTAGTGTAACAGATTGCCCCCTAAAGTACGAAGCCTGTAATAGATAAGGGTTTTATATCATATAGGAAGGGTGAAGTACTTTATCATTTCGAGGATCATCTTGTGGAGAGCCCGGTTAGAACCTGCAATTTTCAACACAAAATACATGTATAAGATCATATCATCGCTGAGGTAGGCATTCCCATACTCAGATCAAAAACTTTAACTAACAGACTAACTATTCTGATACAAGAATGATTTCATAATACATCATAATCATAGACTCGCGTAGACACAGTATGGACGCAGCCATCTATTTATAATTGGTCTACAACATAATGAATACAAAACTCCTCGCAGCCTGGATGGTGGAAACTAGATCCAGGGTCTTCATCTCTACTTCCCGAATTGGTACGATTCTAGCCATGTGAATAAATGAGTCGATGTCGAACATGGTAGAAACCACTTGATTACCAGTCAATGATGTAAACTGTTAACAAGCGTGAGAGAGACCACCAGTAATGTCAATGGTTCTCAAAGTACCCAGCACAATCCATGAGATGTGAATGAATGAGTCGATGTCGAACATTTCATGGAATCCTTCGATCGCAAGTCAATGATGAACACTGACGTCGAAGGCGAGAAACCTGCCATTGATGCATGCAGACTCCAAGGTACTGACGATTTCTAAGTCAACTCTCTAGATAATGTGCTGATGTCGATAGAAAGCGACTCGTCGCAGGCAAGCCCACAACACGAAACCATAGTTCAAGTTGAAGAAATGTTGCTACAAGGACTAACTCAATGATGACACAATGAATGATAGGTATTTTGTGGTTGAATGTTTTGTTTCAGACCTCTTGAGTACATAATGACACAACAGATGGTTTGGCGACGAATGACTCAAAGTTGACTCCCATAACCCGGCTAAAGATGTCAAATGATCTTGGTCAACTGTGAGACAAGGGATTTCCCAACCCAGGTGAATGAATTAGTGTCGTGTTCAAGAGTGGTAGTAAGGTTTTATTTCTGAGGCAAAAGGATATCAAATAGGCTCATTCTTCTCATTCTTCCCCCACCATTTCTGGCAAGTACCTCTTTATTTTTTTTTACAAGCTTGAGGAGGATAACATATGCTTGTTTGTAAGCTCATCCTTCGGATGAGTCCAACTTAGTTTTTTGATGCGAACCCTAAGAAGGAGTGGTCCATTCCTGTTTGTAATAGAAAAGGTCCTTTACTGTGAAATTTTAACGAGTCCAGTATAGGAGAAACTCGGCGTTTTTCATATTTAGAGAGTCTGAAAAACTTAGAAGACTCCAGATTGAACTTTTTCGTAAATTTGTGTCTCATAAGCCCGAAAAAGTATAAAATAATACCTAGGAGAACCGCTTGATCTTGCGACCAAGGATACTTTCATAGTTAGTGTCTTTGACCTGAAAAGTAAAAAGCGATCAAGGACACGTCGTTTTATTTCCAATATCGAATTTGAAACGACAAAAATCCGGCAATCTTTTCCTGTTTTTACGGTCAGAAAAGGGCGATAAGGGGACCGTCTTTTAATTCCGTTTTAACGAGTGTAAAAGAAACGCTCGGCAATCTTTTCATTTTTAGGAGTCAGAAAAGGGCTTAAAAGATGACTCTGATGTTTGATTCGTGAAAAATGACAAGTTTCCCTGAAAATCCCTTTGTCCTGCACAAAAACGACACATTACTCATACCTGTTTAAGATAAGCAAAAATGCATTGAAAAATGTCCTTCCATGGTGAAAAATAAACAAATTTAGTATTTATTCATCCAAAAAACCTATAAAAAGACTTTTTACCATGTCATTTTTACCATTTTACTGTTGAGGGAGAGAAAAGGGCTTTTGGCAAGAAACTTCCCGTGGACTTTGCGGAGAATCTGACCGTCGGAATCGAGCGCTGTCTCTTTCAGGTATTCCACAACATCCTCCTCTTCATTTTCATCCGTTTAGAATTTTAATTTTAACCCTTGTTTGATTTTTTGGGGGCTTTGGGGTTTTGGCATGCGCTCCTCGGGGTACACAGGTGTCCCATGGGTAACCTACGTACCCCGACATTTTCCTTAAAGGGAAAATGCTCGGGGTACGCAACCTACCTTCAGACCAGGTGCGTACCCATGCTCTGTTTCTGAAGGCGGGGTGCGTACCCCGTGCGAAGCGCATTTTAAAACCCTAACCTTCAAATTGAACCACAAATTTTTTATTTCATGGTTTCTAATGCTTATTTATTGGTGTGTAGATTGCCCACCATGCTTGATTGGCGTGAATGAGAGCACGAAGATGTTGATTTGGCCGTGCTAAATCACCAACCTACCATTGATGCGTTAAGAACATGCGGTCTTTTCAAATACTAGGTCATACCTGGCATGAGGGCCCAGGTGCCATTTTTAGAGTGGCTGGTCGAGAGATGGAACGTCCAGGATCAATGTTTTTACATTGGAGGCCACCAACTCGAGATAGAGGCCTCCGACATATATTTTCTCACTGGTTTGACCAACAGGGGTGAGCACCTATCTCTATTCGGGACTAGGCCGGGTGGCCAATCCCTTGCTAGCCTCTAGCTAGAGTGGTGCAACAATCAGAACCAGGAGAAGGGGATAGAAATCAAGTTCATATCCCGGCCTGAACTTATGGTGATTGCTTTCACAGTTACCAGACTCTGTGGCGCAGCTGCTTTATACCTTGCCACCAGGTCCCAGATGCGGATGGCGATAGATTGCTACCGAGGTACCATTTTCAACTGGTGCGATGCTGTACTGGCCAATATGAAGGGCCAGTTGACTAGGGCAAAGAATGGACAATCAAAGAATTTTAGATATGGGTCTTTGGTTGTGAGCTTTGCCTTAGAGAGAGTTCCTATGTTGATCCCACAGTAGCTTACAGTTGGGGTTGGGCCTCCTCGGGAGCCGAAGTTGATGCGATGGGTTGCGGTTATGGCCCGGCATCCTAATGAGGGAGCGGAAGTCGTCCAATTTCCTACAGGTTACTTTCACTGGTTAGAGAACCAGGTCTTTGTTATTCAGGATTTTCTGTATGCTGGAATGGATTTTCGTGGTGATCCGGACATGGTTCTTCCACAGGGAGAACAATGGGATGACAGAGGTATATTCATTTTTCACAATTGTTTTAATTTATCTATATTTTTTTGTTTTAAAACAACGTTTCAAAACTGATAGTAAAATTTTCAAAATGCAGATGTAGGCCCATGGCGTCCAGCCGATCTCCGGCCTTTTGAGAGAAGACATCCAGTTGCAGCGCTACCGGCCCCACAGGACGCGGCTGCAGAGACGCTAGCTGAGTTGGAGCAAGATCTAGAGTGTCTGATGGCAGATATACCAGAGACAACCATAGATGATATTCCTATCAGGCTTCAGCGATATGTAGTCGCAGTCCCAGGACCTTTTAGGAGGTTCTTGTGTAGGGTAGCCCGTGCAGTGGTGTCGTATAGGGAGCAC
>APFE030375724.1:0-27030 GCA_000404065.3 Pinus taeda | reverse complement strand
TCCCATTGATGGTGGACCTGATTAACTTCCTCTAGAACACTATAAATATAGGCATTGGGCCAGAAGGGGGGAGGTTGAAAGCTGAATATTCCAAAGGGTAGATGCTGCTGGAATTAGGACTTCCTTGTAGAAGCTTGTGAGGAGAGATTCCCATCCTTTCTTGTTTCATTTGGAAGTGGGTGAGCTTATCAAAGTAAGGGAAAACTCTTGTTGGACTCTGGGAGGAACTTGCACAACACCAAGGCTCAGGTTGTAATGGTTTCTTTTGTTTCCTATTAATACAAATAAGTCCATTCTTCTCAACAATTTGTTATTAATGAGTTGTTTCATATACTCCTTGGTCTGTATGTTGAATATGTTTTATTTTATGAGATATTCAGGTGCTATGTAATCATTTGATTGTTAGTGAATGCAGGTTTCGAAGTGAAGGAGGAGCTCATCCTGATCAACGAGGCTAGACTACTACAACATCATTGGACTTTAGGTAGGATCTAAAACACTTGGTTTCTCGTATGATAAATGCATGTTTAGAGAAGGATTGCTCTTAATTGTCTTGTTTGTCACTAGAAAGTCTTAGGCTTCTAGGGAGGTTGGTTTTGTCCGCAAGATTAACTCTTTCCGCATGACACTTGCTATAACCAATTTTGGAACTCTACTCAAGATCTCGTGCAACTGCCTCCTTTGTAGTTGCCTTGTCCTTTGGTACAGGATGAGGACTTCGTGATAAAGCAGGTGCCTTTTGAAATATTGTAAAGCTACGTAGCCTTCATTCTCTTCTTTCTAGAACTGACATCTCACGTCTCAAGGATGTATTTTGGGAAGATGCAACATCACCACCACCTGCCCCAGCAGCTACCATTTCTAATGTCATTTCAGTTGGAGAAGAAAATGAAGAAGCCCAACCTGGAGATATCACTACAAGGGAATCCTGCAAAGGACATACATTTTCATCACTACCATGAAATGAAGGAAAAGGTAGAGAGTGAAACATAAAATATTTTTCTAAAGTAGCTTGGAAGACAACGCCTTGTAAAGCTCAATTCTAGGGAATGTAAATAGGGTAAAAAATGTTATCTACGTGGGACCTGACCCAGGTTTAGGAGTGAGTTTAGCCAAGAAAATATCAGTACTACTGGCCCTTTTGGAAACAGTCCCTGGAGCGTGGGCTGAGGTGTCACCCGAAGTAGTATGTGAGGGTGCTAGAACCAGCTTTCTACACCCTAGGGATGTCTTGATGAGGGTTCTGGAAGAGCATGATCCTAACCCGCGCATTGCGTTGCCCCATGCAACTTTTTATCCTTCGCAACTTGTGCGCACATTTTTGAATACCGTATTATACCGATCCCAATCTTTACTGTGCTAATATATTAGTGCTTTAACTTAGTTTGTGTGAGTCTGATGTTATTATTACTTATTTACTTTCATATAAGTGTGTGTAACAAAAACACATATAAATGCATAAATATAAACAACCCATAGAAATCCAAATTTACAAACATATGCACAATATTCTAAATCAACTTATCTTTATTAATCAGGATTTTCAAGTTCAGTACAATACAGACCCGACTCCACCCTACGCACTCAGCTGCAGGGGTCTGCGGACTCTAATAGGCCTCTGCGCACTAAACTGTAGAGCCTCTACCTACTACTACGACCCAATACCTTCAGATCCACTTCTATCCCCTAACCATGCCTTCGCATCTAGCTATTACTTCCTTGCCAAAAATATATCTTTACTCTTAGAGCCTCGTTCTATATATACAATCCCATGGTCTGTGGACCATGGGTAGGCCGGCACAACTTTACATTAAATTACATTATTTTAGGATGAACAACCATATGACTCTTCCTAGACTCTTGCGCTTCGCGCCCGCATTTCGCAGGGTCTTTACATTATATTGACCAAAACTCAGGCTTTAAGCCCCAAAATCCTTGTTGTGGGGGGATCCGCTGCCCAATAGGCCCCCAACACAATCATCATGACTCGTCTCAAGTCACTCTGCTAGTGCGGTGGTCTTGGCACGAAGTCCATCCACCTGTGCCTATGTAACGTGAAGGTCCACAATGCCCCATTCTATTGTCGGCTGGATCTGCTGCATTTTTGCTTCTGAATCATCTACGTCTAACCTGTGTCTTTGCTTTGGTACCAGCCTCTAGTGTGTGTGTTTATAGTCCTGCACCCTTGTCTGGCTCCTTGGGTCACGAGGACTGCGCTTTGATCAGTTAGTCAAATAGTTGGCCCACCTATGTAGGGCTTCGGGCGAATTCCATTTACTTTTCCTGCAAAGGGTTCTCCATTAAGTTTGACTAGCTAGATCCCACCTTCATCTGTAACCTCTTTTACCACATATGGTCCCACAGTGAATTTTGAATTTTCTGAGAAATTTTTCAAACTTGCTATCATACAGCAGCACTAAGTCATTTACTTTGAAGGTGCGCAACTTGATATGGTGGTTGTGTCAGGCTTTCTCACACTGCTTTTGTATCTGCTGGTGAAATCCATCCATAAATCGTTCTTCCTTGAGTTCTTCCAATTGCACGACCCTTTCTTTCAAAGCTTTGCAATCTGACATGCCTATGAGCACTGCTATTCATAGACTAGGTATGATATATTCCACCGACATGACTGCTTCCATACCATAGACCAACTAGAATGGTGTCTGTCCTGTCAATTTCTTACATGTTGTCCTGTACACCCATAACATAGTGGGTATGCACAGGTCCCAGTCATTCCGTTGTACATTACATATTTTGGTTAACACACTCTCCAATATTCTATTGAATGATTCTGCTGTTCCATTTACCTGTGGGTGGTATGGTGTACATTGTTGATGATACACCTGGAACTCCTCGATAAGCATGCTAATGGTTTCATTCAAGAAGTGTGTTATGTGTTCACTTATTAAGATTTTCGGGCAACCAAATCGTGTCAACACATTTTCAAACAAAAATTTTGTACCCATAGCGGCCATGCAGTCCTTAATCGATTGTGCTTCCACCAATCGAATCAGGTACTCTGTCACGGTGATGATGTTGTGTGCACCCATCTTTCCCTAAGGTTTGATCAGCCCCACAAAGTCGATTGCCCATTTTTTGAATGGTTGCAGTGTCATCTGTGGATTTAGTGGCATCTCATCCCTTCGTGATGGTTTTCCCATCCTCTGACATATATCACAGACCTTACAATGTGCTTTTGAATCCTGGTGTAGGCTCAGCCACCATAGCCCAGCACGAAGAATCTTCTGTACAGTCACGCATCCTACATAGTCTCCTCCTACAGCACCCCCATGTGCTTTCGTGAGGATCTGTCCTTGTTCAAACTCTAGTACATATCTTCATAATATCTCATCATTTCCCATTTTGTAGAGGTGCCCCGTGATGACAAAATAGTCCTTCGCACACACCACCACTCCTTATGCTAGACTGAATATTCCTTCGGTGCAGTCCCTGTGGTTAAAAAATGGATTATATCTTCGAAATGGTCGTCTGTGATGTCCACTACAAAGAGTTGTGCATCAGGTACTCCCTCCTCCAAATTTGTTGGCTCCTCGCCTGTCTCAATTTGTGATAAGTGATCTGGTCCTGCATTTAGGCATCCCGGCTTAACGATGACCTCAAAGTCATATCCTTGAAACAATAACAACTATCTGCATATGCGCCCCCCAACACAGGCTTGTTCACCAAGTATTTCAACGCAGAATGGTTGGTATACATCTTGAAATGTTCTCCAAGTAAATAGTGTCGATATTTCTAGAGCACGTACACCATTGCCAACCCTTCGTGTTCGGTGGTAGAGTAATTATTTTATGCTTTTGACAATCTTCGACTCGCAAACGTGATCAGGTGATCCACACCCTCCGCGCCCTCCTGCCTGAGTACGACTCCTAGCACAATACACGACGCATCGACATGTACATGAAATTCCAAGTCAAATTTCGGGAAGACCAAAATTGGCGTGGAGGCCAGCTTCCCCTTTAGGACATCCAAACTCTTCATGCAATCATCATTCCAGTAGTATGTCACATCTTTTTTCAACAAATTTTCCATCAACATAGTTATTTGGGCATAACTCTTAATAAACTTCCTATAGTAGCCAGTGTGCCCCAAAGTCACACGTAACTGTTTGACACTGCGTGGCGCTTCCAGATTCAGAATAATAGCAATCTTCACAGGTTCCACCATCAAGCCTTGTTTGCAGACCACATGGCCTAACAGATTGCCAAAGGGAACAAGGAAGGTGCACTTTTTAAGATTCAATGCAATCTGGTGTCGTCAGCAAGTATCCAGCATCAAACATAAGCTCGCTATATGGTGTTTAACTAACCCAAATACAGTCCAATCATCCAGATAGACCTCCAAGAACTTGTGGATGTATTCCTTGAACATGGCCACCACTATGCGCAAAAATATCGTTGGTGCATTCTTCAGTCCAAAGGGCATAATGGTGTATTGAAAGCAGCCCCATTCGGTCGCGAAGGTTGTCTTGCTCCTATCTTCCGGCGCAATCTTGATCTGATGGTACCCTGAGAAGCCATCTTTGAATGAGTAAGCTTCCTGACTGCCAACATTCTCCAATACTTCATCTGTGAATGGTATCAGGAATGGATCATGAACACAGGCATCGTTAAGCTTCCTAAGGTCCACGCATATTCTAATTTCGCCCTTCTATTTTTTCTCCTGTACTACCATAGGACTCACTGTTATAGACATATTTGGGAAATGGAACCCCAATCACATATGTCGATAAACCAAGTGCTCTTAAAATCCTAAAAGTGTTTTTTCACACCCTAAAGGATCATGATCAACTGATTACATCATTTCCCAGAAGTTCCACCTTAAAAACCACTCAGAACTGGCCAAAACTGACCCATACAGATTGCTCCATGCTTAGGTTGCGATGCATACTAGCTACTACACTGGCCAGGTGTGATGCATACTGAAAGAGCCTTCTATGGGGTGCGATGGGCGAGAGTAGAAAAATGGAAGAGACAGTTTGATAAGTGGAAACCCAGAGAATCTTCTAGAAACTTCTCATATGACACTTGCCTCTTTGAATTTGCCCAGGGATGAGTAAGAGATCATGAAATCTCCAAGTGGAACCAAGAACTATCAGTGAAATGACACTAATCAAAAAACTAGAAGCTGACTCACCCCTCTATAAATATCTATAAATGGATACCTCATCACATAGATCTAAAGGTTGGAATTTTGTAATTTGTAAGGAAGTGTTGTTGGTTTCTCTTTGAGACATTGTATTGTTGGGTGATCTTTCTTTTCATGAGGTGAAGAGGGCTTCCATGCTAGGAGGATGATGCTCGATCAGACAACTGGGTTGTAATCCTCTCTTCTACTTGTACTATCAATAAAGTTATTTGAGTTTTCCTCCATATACTTGTGTATTTGTGAATGCAATTGTATGGTTAATGTACTTTTGATTCTGCATTGTTTATGGTATTATAGATCTCTATGCTTTGATGGTGTTTTGTTGCTTTGTCTCTATAGGTGTTCTTTAAAGCGAGACAAGTGAGAAAGGAGTGGAAAGCTCTATCAAAGGATAGAGGAAACAAGCAAGGATCCAAGCGAAAGATTAAGGTTGCTGCTCTCTGCTTCTCTCTTATCTATCATACATAAAGGAAAACACAAGTTATTTTGAATTGTTTGTTTCTAAGTTAGCTACCCATCTTAGTGGGACTAGCAGATCAAATAGACACTAGTTTTCCCAAAAACAAAAATGGCGACTCTGCTGGGGAGCGATTAGTGTGTTTGTTTGTTATTGTTGTTTGCTTTATAAACTATCGACGGAGCCTGAAGTTAAGCTAGCTAGCCTTCAAACTGCTTTTTCTATGCAACTGCAAAGTAGATCAACACTGCTTTAGTCAATCTCCAGCTTGGTTTATGAACTAAACATCTGACTTGAAAACATCCTAAGTGCCCTTGTGGTAGCTCAATAACCTCATAAGATCATACCCCTATACTTTGTTGTTACTGTCTATCATAACTTAGCTGAAATAACTGAATTTAGCTACAAATTTTGAGCAAAAACCAAGCTCAGTTTCATTCCCTGGTCCATCGCACTATCTGTAACTAGCAGCCTGGATGCATTGCACCTCCTGTGTGTTGTAGGTGAGATGCATCTCTATTTCCCTTAAGGACAGGTTCGATGACTGAATGATATTGTTTCCTTCTCTGAAATTTGGTTTTTTCTTCTTTGTTTTCAGCTCTATTCAATAGTTTTGCTGCTTATGATCAATATATCATTGTTGAAGCCTTCTTTCTTTACATTATTTAGCCTCCATTGATCAGGAATTGTGAATGTTTTTTATGTATTTTTTATCATTTACAGTCCTCCTTTTTCAAGAGTAGCTTAATTGGACTGTCGTCTTTTGATTCAAAAGTGTCGTAACTATCGTTTTGAGTCAAGAAGAAGAGTGTCATAAAGTCTTCCTCTTCTAGATAGTTGATTGTACTTTTGTCATTGTATTTGATTTGAATTGTCAATATTTGAAGTGTCTAAAGTAGTTTTCCATTCAAAATTGAAAGTGTCGTTCTAGTCTTCTTTTCATTTTGAAAAGAAATTGTTGGAGTGTCACTTTGAAGAAAATAGTTCAGATCTGTACTTAGCTTTCCTTTTTGGCATTCTCACATTAAGGAAACAGAAAAAAAAAAAAAATACATGCATGTGCATTTTCATTTAGACTGCATGTGGAAAATGATTTAGGAAAAGTGCATTTAGTGTGTGCTCTCTGCTCTCTATTGAAAGAATTGTACTTTTCTTTCCTTAGTAGCTAGGATTTTCATTGCTAAAAGAAAACAAACAATTGTTTATCATTTTAGATTGCATATTTAGGAATTTTACATCTACATCACGTGGTGAACCTTGAAAGACAAATTTCTAAGAAATATCAACTCTAAAATAAACCTCTGTGAACATAAAAACGCTTTGGAACCTAACGCACAACACCTAGAAGTCTAGGCTAGAGACGTATTCCGATGTTGTAAAACCTAGTAACTATTGCTTTCATCAAAGGTTGGGTGATTCCTCCTCTTTGATACGATGAGTGCTAGTACAAACTTGTGCTCCCCGTACTGTCGAGTATATATTGGGATACCATAATAGGCTGATATCTTTTATCCTTATGAAGCCGTGTCTGCTGCCCTATCGATCACAATGCACTAAACACAGCATTTGAGAAGATTGACTATCATACATAAAGTCCTTGGTAATTTCTCTTTAATTTACCAACAAGGTGTATATTGCAGTTTTGCGACTGGTTTGGTAATCCCTCTGTCTAGACTTCTAGATTAGTCACTTTCATTCCTTTTCAACTCCCTAAAAGAAAAGGTCCATCTAAGCACTTGTCACTTCAGGCTCATTAAAAATTGAAGGCGATTAGAGTCACCTTTAGCTTTTTCTCAACTCTTAAAAATTGAAAAAGCAAGTTCTGTCAAAGCATCATAAAATTCATTTAATTCAGAATAACATTTTCCCCTTTTTAATTTTGAGTTGATCAAGTAATCCGCAATCATGGAAGAAGGTCAATCAAAACCCCATTGTTCGTGGAGACTAAGGAGTCAACCGTCTTTGACTCTGGAAACAAAACCATTACGGGAAAAACAATCTCATTTAACTGGGTCGAAATCTCCTGGTTTATTTGAAACTTGTGTTTCAACATCATCAGGGACTCTAGTTACTCCAATTATTTCTGGTACATTTTCCTTTACAAAAGAAGTTCCACAGTTACAGGAGGACATTAGAACTAATCCTAGTGTAATGGTAAATACTTCTATCCCTGAACCAGCTCCATCTAGGGCTAATTCAGAAGGTGTCACCCCTCCAGTATCTGTCGCTACAGAAACTATACCTTCTTTAGCACCAGAAATATTTTACGGACCTGATGTCTACCTCTTCCACCTGGACTGATTGCTATAGAAGAAGTTGTAGAGGATCTTCCATCCAGTACTCCATTGCATTTTGGAGCTGGGATCGACTTATACCCTTCTATTCCTGAAGTTAGTTGTATCAATCATCCTTCATCGCAAGTTCCCGTCAAATCACTAGGAAATCTTTTAGATAGACTAAAAATGTCTGAACAACCATCAACATCTAAGACTGTGTCATCTGATACAGCAGCAACAGAGCATCCTGCTACTACTTCGAAAATGTTTGTTGGTATACCATCTGTCCCAACTAGTTCTCAACTGCTAGATGGAGTCCAGCCAAGGACTGTTTTGACAGCATGGTCTGTTCCTATTTGTTCATCCAGAATCTTATTTGGAATTTCTTATGTTGAGACTCAGCAAATTGATCCTTCATATCAGTATCAATTTGGGCAGTCCAGTCTCCAAAGACCAATTTATCCTTTGAACACTGGACTGCCACCATATGGGGGCAGTATGCCTTTTCATTGTTCCCTCCGGGAGAACAACCATATGAGAGTTCACAACAAAATTCGGGTCAAACTGGAATTGCATCCAGTGGTTGGGTACCAATACTACCTCAACAGCCAAGAGTTGTATATTCAATGCAACCAAATCAACATGTGTCGAACATTCCCACTAAACCTGCTATTGTGACGATGTCGCAAGTACAAGTGCTGCCTATTGTATGTCAACCTCAAGTCTCTTAGGTCGTAATACAATAGCTTCTTGTCTCCACGGCTCAATCATAACCTCAGATTAGTGCCTCCTTAACTGGAGCGACTCAGGCTCAAACGAGTACTATCACCCCTCATCTTAGTCAAACATCCAGTATTGGACAATAGCAAATGGTCCAACAACCATGGCTGGTACAATATCAACAACCACAATTCCAACAAGCTTACCAAGGACCTGAGCATAAAAGCTTTGTAGGTAATCGGAAACTGTATTTCCAAAATGGTTATCAACAATCATATTATAATGGTTATTCCCATAAACCTTATCAAAGTTATCAACATCAGATACATTATGCTGGTATGCAAAGACCTACTGCTCAGGAAATCCCATCTTATCCTAGGTATGCTTAGCCAAACCTGAATCAACAGTTGCCTTTTGTAGCAACTTTAGAATTACCAGATCTGAACTGGCTGAAAAATGATCCAATTGCTTACGCCCCTTGGTGGTCAGCGATTCCTCATAAGCTTCCCTCTGATATTCCTAAATTTAATGGAAATCTAGGTGAAGACCCATCAAATCACGTAATGACTTTTCATTTGTGGTGTTCATCTAACACCCTCAATGATGATTCGATTAGGCTTCACCTTTTTCAATGAACGCTAACTAGTCTGGCAGCGAAATGGTACATCAAATTTCCTAGAGCTTCATTCGATAAATTAAGCACCCTCGCCACTACCTTTTTAACCCACTTTTAGCTACCCATAAGGTACGAAACAGGAACGGAGCTCCTTACCAATTTTAAACAAACAACAACCACTCACATATCTGATCATATTCTTGAGTGGCGACATCATCGTTGAATGGTAAAGACATATGTTCCTGATCAGCTTCTAGCTGAGTGGTTTATTAAGTCGTTATTACCTTCTATTACAGAAGATGTGGCCAAGGGAGGAGTTGTCACTGAAGAGCAAGTCATTGCTTGTGCACAATATCTAGACTTGATCTATACTTAGTCTGGCATGCTCTATGACAAAATTCCTGATGCTCCTAGACCAGAATTTTCTATTCCTTCCCCTCCTAAATCAAATAGGGACTCTCATGCTGGTGATGGCATGATTGGCACCTCAAGTATGTAAACCACAAAGGCTCCATCTGGTAAAGCCCTTGTATTTTCTAGTAAAAAAGCAAATGACAAACTTCTTGCCTCAGAGGTTAATGCTGTGTCATCAGACAAAGGCAAAGAACCGAAGCAACCAGGGGGCAAGAAGAAAGGGAAAAACAAAAAGAAGAAATAGGAAGATTTGGTTCCATCATGCTTCCCCATCCCAAGTGCTTATGTTGTCCATTTCGAAATAGCAAAATGATGCTTTGATATCGACAAGGAATAAAGATTATGGGAACCCACAGATGTTGAACAACAACAAGGCTACAGATCAACCTCGACAACAACTTCATCAGAAGTTGTGCCACCCATAATTCCTAAACTAACTATAAATCTGCCAAAGGGAGTAGTACATAAATCGACATTTAATCCTCTTACTCGAGCAACATAGAATTATAATATAGTAGAGGATCTGGCTCAATTGGCATCCTCTATGTTGACACTTGAAGTACTGTAGACTTGCCCCTCCCAAAAGTAAGCTTTATGATCAACAATAGGTGGGATTGACCCAACGGATTCCAATCTTGTGGCCTTTAACCACAAAGGATATGAACCTCAGTTACCGGCCCAACTCGCTTTCCTTATATAGGTAAAAGCCCTCAACAAAATTGTTCATCGAACAATCATTGATGAGGGGGCATCTACCTATATTATGTCAATGAGTTGCTATAAAAATTTAGGCTCACCACCCTTGTCATGATCATCAACGACATTAAAAGCATTCGATGGAAGAACATACACACCGTATGGGATATTAAGTAACTTGCAAGTTGAACTGGGGGGCAAGACAGTAGAAATTGAACTTGAGGTCATCGATAGAAACCTTGACTAGAATATCTTACTAGGTAGGCCCTTGATTTATGCTATGGCTGCTGTTGTGTCAACATATTTTAGGAAGATTACATTTCCCTTCCAAGGCAGAATTACAATTATTGACCAACTAACCTTTTTTATTTCACAAGCTACGTGAAGCATTCCAATGATCCATGGAAGCTCTCAATCGCTTCAAAATGTTAGAGTAGGCCTCCTAAAAGACCCTGCCTTAATGGGTACTTTTGCCCTCCTGCCTTTGAGTAATCTGGCGAAAGTGGCCACAGTGGAAACCTGTAATATGGTATCTTCTACATCAGTGAAGATTAAGAAGATTTCTGAACATTTTGTTAGCATGGATCATCACCAGCTATTTCCTCCAAGCCCCATAGAAATTTTGTAGAAATCAATTTTCTTGGCCTAGGCGGCAAACCCAAATCAACACCCACCAAGTGTTTGGATAGATAGGTCTCTAGAATATGGCACCTCTTTAGATCCTTGGTCACGTATACATTCTATAGATGAAGGAATCATTCAATCAATGATGATAGGAAAGGCACCATGGGAAGATTACCACCATCATTCCCATATTCAAGATAACATTGAATATTATTCCAACGACCTTAGTCATCCTTCAGTTTTTTATTTTCTATCAAATATTGTAAATACGTTGGATTTCGAGTGAAATCTGTCCAATATTGAAGAAACTATCGCCATAAATATCTCGACCAAACCTAATGTTGTAGAGAATATTCATGTTGGCAAATCTTGTTCTCCTTCAGAACTGGAAATATATTGCGCTCTCTTTCGCGAATTTAGAGATGTCTTTGCATGGTCATATGAAGAAATTCCAGGCATTGACTCAAGCATCGTTGAACATGAAATCAAGATGTATCCAGATGTCAAACCAGTAAGATAGCGGCTTCGACAGGTTCACCCGAAGAAAGCTGCTGCCATCGAGGTAGAAGTTGAAAAACTTTTACATGTTGTTTTCATTTACCCTGTTCCTCTAACTGATTGGGTATCGAATATTGTTCTTGTCATGAAAAAGCAAGGAACGATTAGAGTGTGCATTGATTACAAGGATGTAAATCAAGCTTGTCCAAAGGACAACTACCCTACACCCTTCATCGGCGAGATAATTGGTGAATGCGTCAGATGTGAAATCTTTTCATTCATGGATGGATTTTCTGGATACAATCAAATAAACATCCACCCACAGGACCAATCGAAGATTGCATTTATATGTCCGTGGGGCACATTCACGTACCATAAACTACCTTTCAGTTTAAAGAATGCAGGGGCAACTTTCTAGAGGTAAATGAACTACGCCTTCCACAACATCAAACACATCGTTCAACCATATCTCAACGATCTACTAGCTCATTTGCGAAAGCAGACTGATCATCCACAACATTTGAGAGCTATATTTCTACGTTGCCGACACTACAAAATATGACTCAATCCACACAAGTGTTTGTTTTGTGTCAGTTCTAGTTGTTTACTTAGTTTTGTAGTTTCTAAGGATGGGATTCGACTCAACCCATGTAAGGTTCAGGAAATCATCGACATGCCTCCACCTTCAAATTTGCTTCAGATTCAGAAACTCCAAGGGAAAGCAAACTTTCTAAGGAGGTTCATTCCAAATTACACCGAACTTGCTAAAGGTTATACGCGTCTTTTGAAAAAACAAGTGCCCTTCAACTGGGATCAGGTTGCGCAAGCTTCCTTTGATGCTTTAAAGGAATCCCTAATAAAAGCATCATTAATGTACACTCCTGACTGTCAAAATGACTTTAACATGTATCTCGCCGCAGCAAATACAACCATCGCAATGGTTTTAGTACAAAAAGACAATGGAATTGAACATCATGTCTATTATTTAAGTCAAAACTTAAATGATACAGAAAGCAAGTACTCCTATGTTGAAAATCTGGCTCTAGCAGCTGTTCAAGCAGTACAGAGATTTCGACACTATATCCTCTTTCACAAAATTACCATTTTGTCGAATTGCAACCCTATGACTTACATTCTGTCATGTCAATTACTAGGGGGCAAATATTCAAAATGGATAGCCATTTTGCAAGAGTTTGATCTAGAATTCGCAAAATTCAAATCAAAGAAATCTCTAGCTTTCATGGAGTTACTATTGGACCTCCCATCATCGTCCAACGATTCAACATCTAAAGCATCAATCGTGGATGAATCTTTGTTTCTGATATCGTCAAGAAATCCATGGTATGGAGATATGCTGATCTATCTCCAAACCCAAACATTTAGGCCTAATACCTCTCGCTCCGAACAATGACGTACTCGATACCAAGCCAAAGACAACATGATCGTCGATGATACACTTTACCGTCATGGTATCGATATAGTTCTACGAAGGTGCCTCACACATGAGGAGCCCGAAAAAGTCCTGAATGATTTTCATTCAAGTGTATGTGGGGGGCATCAATCTGGTTACACTACGGCACAAAGGATCTTATGAGCTGGTTACTTCTGGCCCACAATATTCAAAGATTCCATAATCATAGTCAAAAGTTGCCATGCTTGTCAGATCTTCGACCGTAAAACCAGACTACCACCCACACTGTTGCATCCAGTAGTTGTTGTTGGGCCATTCACCAAATGGGGCATAGACTTCATGAAATGTAACCCCACCTCAGCTGGGGGGCATGGGTATATCATAGTCGCGGTCGACTATTTTACAAAATGGGCCGAAGCGATGCCTACATTAAACAACAGTGGCAAAATGACTGCACTTTTCTTTTTCAATCATGTAGTCTCTATATTCATTGTTCCACAAGTTATAGTTATAGATCATGGATCACATTTTCGTAATCACATGATGGTTGAATTAGCTACCAAATTAGGACTATCCCACAATAGTTCTACTCCATATTATCCACAAGCTAACAGACAAGTTGAGGCCATCAAAAAAGTCTTGAAGCGCATGCTACAAAGGATGATTGGAGTCCACAAACGGAATTGGCACTTAAGCTTGTACTCAGCCTTGTGGGCATATAGGACATCAGTGAGAAATGTGACTAGATTTACACCCTTTCAGTTGGTGTATAGCCTGGAAGCAGTCTTACCGATTCAGTGTGAAATTTCATCTCTCAAGCTCGCAGTCGATCTACTTCCTGAAACTTCGGAGGAAGAGGCCCATTTCTTGGAACTAATCCAATTGGATGAAACCTATCGTGATGCCGCTTTGGCTAACAAAGCTCATAAGAAATGTGTCAAGGCACAATTTGACAAAAATCTCAAACCTCGTGTCTTCTCAGAAGGCGACCTGGTCTTGCTTTACGATCAGGACTCCAATAAATTGGGAGCAGGTAAGTTCAAACCATTATGGATGGGCCCCTACAATGTTAAAAGAGTATTGGCAAAAGGAGCCTATGAGATAGTAGATTATGATGGGATTCCACTGTCGCAACCCCGGAATGGGTTGTATCTTAAGCATTACTATGCTTGATTAAGTGTAGTAATCTCTTTATATGCTTTTCTTACTTCTTTTTTTCGGTCAAGAGTTATTATTTTGGTTAGGTAATCCACTTTGCATTTGTTGCAGATGTCAATCTTGTTGGAATCAATCATTGGATACGCTAACAGAGCTTGTCATAGTACACATAATTTATCTTCTGCAGTCTGGGCCATTTTTTATCCAAGCGGCGAGTTAGTGAGTTTCAGAGGGATATGTATTCGTCAATCAAAAAACAACATCATTGAGTACAGCACGTTGATTGAGCTTCTCTCTGATGCCATCTCACATGGCATACACCGACTTGTTGTTAGGCTAGATTCACAACTTGTCATCCTACAACTTACTAGCATCGATTCCTTTCAGGATCCAGCTATCTATCGTATGTTCCTAAGGGTCAAGATTTTGGAAAGTTAGTTTGATTCTATTCAATATCAACACATTTCTAGAAAATTAAACACATTAACTGATTCATTAGCAAATTATGTGTTAGATAGACATTTGCAGCATTTAAAAAGGAAAAAGCATTTCAATTGACATTTGCATCAGGATCACATAACTTAACCGAAATAAAACTCCGAAAATCAAAAATATATAATTGTTTATACTTTTTACAAAATATTCTGTGTCCAGGACAAAATCGGTCATACGACCCAAAAAACTCAAAAATGCAGAAAAGCACCCTAGAATAATGGTGCTAGTGATAGCAAGTCACTGCCTACGCAATCATATGTAAGAGCCAGGTCCATCGACTCGGCATGCTAATGGTATGGCGTTGTAATCTCAAAGGTAAATCGTCGGTCTTCACATCCTGACTACCAAGGGTGAGACCCTCAATCTAATCCTGCAATACTGCAAGGGTCTCCGTTATGTCCAGACCATGAAGGATAGCCCTCCCTATAGCCTCTCCTACTGGAACGACAGTTGCTACCCTTGGGCGTGTTGTTGGTCACACTGGCCCAACATTTACACACATATATGATTTTGATTAGTCTTGATAACATTTAAAAAACACAAGAACATTATAAAAGCAATAAACAAAGATATGGTCAAATCATTTTACCCATAACACCCCACTGCTCACCAGCCAGTAGCACCAAATCTAGGTCACCTCGGAAATCCATCCCAACGTATGGATACTCAGCAAAGACCATCTCCTGATGGTCGGACCACTCAAAGAAGGCATCAGAGAATGAAATCTGTGACTGGCCAACATGTCTGGCCATGAGGTCAACCCATCTCTACATCCCTGGTTCCCTCGATGCTGGCAATCCTAGTGAAATGTACTATGGCTGCATCAGTGGAATCCTCTCCAAGGAAAAAGCAGTCAGAATGGAACCATAACCAAAGTTCTTTGATCTCCCAAAATCAGCTAATGAAATTTGAGGGGAAAACACCTCTAGAGCTCCAACAATCCCAAATTTAAATGAAATGTTAAAAATGAGAGGTAAAACTTATTTTATGTGACTATTTACGTAATTCAAGTAAAATGTTAGTTTTAAATTCATTTTTCAAGCATGTATTTGCATTTCTAATCAATTTGATGGAGTAATTGAACAGGTTGTACGACCGTCGAAATAATATAGTGTTAATGGTAAATTGAGTGTCTCTGACTATTACTACGAGCAATTTTCCCGTGAATTTCAAGCTCATTAAAAAATAAACCTAGCAGTGAGCAATGTTACCACAGAGTTCAAGCTCGTTAAAAAATAAACCCGCCACTAAGCATAGTTTCTAATGATTCAAGCTCATTAAAAAATGAATCCACCCTCGATAAATAACCTTCGTGATTGCCTTGCTATCAGCCTTTTGAGCCTTGGTTGTGTTCTCATCATCACCCCCATTCTTTTGGCCAATCATACACTTCCACTTGATTGTTTACCCTTTTGAGGAATAGCTGCGACGAGTGATTTTGTTAGCCACCCTCTTTACACTACCATGTTTGAGAAGTTCCAAACTTACCTGGAACCAGTTGTTACCTGAAAACATCACTCATTCCTCAAAGATGAGTCTCTTTTAAGCTCTTTTTAGAATCGTAAAATATGAAAAGATTGCCGAGATACTAGCCTTTCTATCTAGTTAAAGTAAGGGGAAGCACCATCCCTCCTCTACATTTTAATCTTTTTGGACCTGAGGGATTATTCCACAAAAAGATCAAGTGCTTGTCTTTTTTGGCTTGCTATTACTATCAAAAAGTCATCCCTTTCATATTATTTTATACTTTTTTGGACTTAAGGGATTATGCCATGAAAATGGACTGCTGGAGTTTCCTTTTCATCCCTTTTCAAACTCTCTAAACATGAAAAGGACTGAGTTATCTTTGTCGTTAAACTCGTTAAAATAGTAGCGACAAACTTGTCCATCTGGACAAGATCGAGTTTCACTGTTGCTAGGCTCGCTAAAACATAGCAATAGGTTTGCCCAAAGGGAAAATTATAAAACAAGCATATGTTATCCTCCTTAAGCTTGACAAAAATAAAGAGGTACTAGTCAGCAATGACTGGGGAAAAATGGAAGAAAACTTGAAGAACTTCATTGGTAGCAGGTCGCTCTTAAATATGACACTTTCACTCCATCACCATGATTGAGTTAGGTTGGGTTATTGCGTTCACCAATCACATCACCATTGGTCCTCCGTACCATCCATTTCAGTGTTGCTGATATGTTCAAGAGAAGTCATTCAAATAATTCACTAACCCATCTAATGCCTCATCCACTGCAATACCTTCACTCTCCATTTTTCATGACCACCATTCCTGAACCTTGTATCATCAGATCGTTTTCACCTCCAAAAAATCATTTGCTTTGTTTCATGTCGTAGATGTGGGATTCATTAAGGCCCTCCTATGATAGGAAACTTCTTGTCAACATCAGCTCATTATCCAAGAACTTGACTTAGGAACAACCCTTTCAGTACTCTGAAGATTGCATGCCTCAATGGCAAGTTTCTCACTTCTGGTGATAGGTTTATATCAATGGCCTTCGACCGAAAGATTTTACGTGGTGTTTGACATCAACTCATATATTCACACCACGTGAATTGTACTGTAGTACCTTGAGGGTCATTATCATTATCGGTGATTCCTCTCGTGCCTGTTAACAACTTACATCATTGGCTGGTAATCAGGTGATGTCATTCCATGTTCAACTTTAGAACATCTTTTCACATGGATCAACTTATACATCGGGTGAAGATTGAATGAGTTTGAAGACCCCTGATCTAGTTTCATCCATCTGGGTTGTGATATATTCATGAAAATAAAGACATCAAATGTACGCCATAGCTACACAGATGATCATCCAAGCTAAGGGATGGTGGCTCTACAAGAATCACCAGTCTGCAACAGTAGACGATTGTCTCTCCTATGTACATGAAAATGAATTTATAAATTTGAGCATGGAAATACCTGCCTCAGCTAGATCATGAAAATAATATGAAGATAATGTATTTTCTTGTATCTTATTATAGGTCTCCTTCCAATTCGAAAAACCTTGGATCCTCATGATAAAGCATTTCACCCGACATCAGAAGATTTACAAATTCATGCTTTAGGGGGAAATTGTTATAGACATATTTGGGCACTGCAACCCCAATCACATATTTCAATAAACCAAGGGCTCTTAAACCCATAAAAGTGTTTTTCACACCCTAAAGGATCATGGTCAACTAATTACCTCATTTCCCAGAAGTTCCACCTTAAAAACCACTCAAAACTGGCCAAAACTGACCCATACAGACTACTCAATGTTTAGGGTGCGATGCATACTGGCTGCTACACTGGCCAGGTGCAATGCATACTGAAAGAGCCTTCTGTGGGGTGCGATGGGTGAGAGTAGACAAATGGCATAGACCGTTTGCTAAGTGGAAACCCAGAGAAACTTCTAGAAACTTCTCATATGACACTTGCCTCTCTGAATTCACCCAAGGATTAGTAAGAGATCATGAAATCTCCAAGTGGAACCAAGAACTATCAGTGAAATGACACTAATAAAAATCCTAGAAGCTGACTCACCCCTCTGCAAATATCTATAAATGGATCCCTCATCACATAGATATAAAGGCTGGAATTTTGTAATTTGTAAGGAAGTGTTGTTGGTTTCTCTTTGAGACATTTTATTTTTGGGTGATCTTTCTCTTCATGAGGTGAAGAGGGCTTTCATGCTGGGAGGATGATGCTAGATCAGACAGCTGGGTTGTAATCCTCTCTTCTACTTCTACTATCAATAAATTTATTTGAGTTTTCCTCCATATACTTGTGTATTTTTTAATCTTGTATTTGTGTATGCAATTGTATTGTTAATGTACTTCTAATTCTACATTTTTTATGGTATCATAGATCTCTATGTTTTGATGGTTTCTTGTTGCTTTGCCTCTGCAAGGTGTTCTTTAAAGCGGGACAAGTGAGAAAGGAGTGGCAAGCTCTATCAAAGGAGAGAGGAAACAAGCAAGGAGCCAAGCGAAAGATTAAGGTTGGTGCTCTCTACTTCTCTCTTATCTATCATACATAAAGGAAAACACAAGTTACTTTAAATTGTTTGTTTCTAAGCTAGCTACCCATCTTAATGGGACTAGCAGATCAAATAGACACTAGTTTTCCTGGAAACACTCACCCAGTTAGATTCTTCCACTGGTTCAATAATTCCGGCTACGAGCATTTTGTCTAATTAGTCGCAAACCTTTTCTCTATACTTTGGATTCAAATGGTAAGGTCATTTCTTAACTGGCTTCGCATCCAGTTTCAGAGTGATCTTCATCATCCCTAAGTCGCAAATGATCCCCTTTAAGTCTGTGATTTTGGTTGGGAACAAATCTTGATATTCACAGAGTAACGCAGTGACCTTATCTATTGTATCATCATCCCAATAGTGCCCAAGCGTCGTGTACCTCGGCTCCACATCTATTCCAATGTTACCTGCATTTTTATAATAGCACAATGATGTTAGGATCCTCAATTGATGGTCCTCGAACCTCATGACAACCTTCAGCTTCTGGAATATTAATATTTTGGGGGTCGTCATCATCCTCCTCTACTTGCACGTTACAACATTCTAGGGCACTTCTTAACTGGGCTACCCATGTTGGTTGAAGTGCTTCCAATGGTTCCTATGGTATTTTGAAGATGGCGACTTTTACTGCTTGCAGTGCGTCATCAACAGTATCCAACCATTGGTCTTCAAATGTGAATGTTAACAAAAATCCCTCGCGCAAGACATCCCATTCGCCCGTACCATGTCATAGTTTTGTCTCATTATACCAATTCATGGTTATAACATCCCGGGTATGGTAGAATAAATGTACCCATTCAGGCTGTGGTTCTTCCCCATAGGCCTTAGTCCATTTTGTGAGGTGTGTGCATGGGTCATCTCGTCCATCGTATTTGTCTTCTATCTGTAGTTGTAGTTTCCCAAAGCGTAGGCACATCATCCTTCTACATCCACACCAGTTCTCAAAATTTCCTTGATGTGTTCCCCACCAGCACGCAGGTGTTGTGTGCAGCACCCACTTCAACGCATCGAAATAACGTTTTTCTAGTACTGTGCTTTCAAACTTGCTCAAGAATTCATCCACCACTATCAATCCATCATATGCAGGTAGATCTTGGGTTTTTGTTGTTACGCAACACAGTGATCTAATCATCATGTTGCAATTCAACGTTGTCACTTCATTCAACTGATTGTGCCAGTGCTCGACTTCTTCGTCTGAATCTGAGGTGTAGGAACTCGCGCGCTCCCACGAGATCCTTCCATATGTAGGTGGATTCACCCAATCCTGATCTCACGCAGTTATCTTGTAAATACAATCCAACTCATCGTCGCACACAGGTTTAGTGTAGCGTGTTCCTTCTGCTAGGTCTAGCAAGACTACTATGCGTAGTGACTTTTTCTCAAATATCATCTTCCACTTCTTTAGGTTGATGACTCTGTTCATATCAATGGCCCAGTCTATTCCTAACAACTAAGGATAGGGATTGTTGTCATCAACAATCTCTATCACTTCAAAGTCTTTCTATGTGCTCACGCCTTCAATATCAACTGTTACCCCTTGCAACCTCCCCATGGGAAAAATCTTCTATTGGTTCATCATTCATAATTGAATAGGGAACCATTGCAACGCGAGCCTACATTCCCATGTTTGCTTCGGTAACGCACTCGCGTCCAAACCCAAATCTAGGATTACCTAATCCATTTCATACTCACTAATCTGCACAGTCAATCTCATCTCCCTTCCAGTGTGCAAGGCATGCTTTCCCAATTTCCCGACTACGCGTGGTTCTCTTGAACCCATGCAGCTAGTGAACAACTCCTGTAGTCCCTTAACTGCCTTGTTGTCACGCAGCAGTTTCATGGATGTCTCTAGAAAGGTAGTAAGCATAGAAGGATCCATCCCTAGCTCTAGTTGATCCTTAATACTTAAAGTGGAGGCCTCGACGAAGCTCTTCTTAGCTTCCATGAATGTCTCCTTCGCTCATTTTAAGTCAAACTCAAGTTCCTTTGCAAGAGCCTTATGAACCCATGTAACCTCCTTGGGATATTTCCCCTTATCTTCCCCCGTGGTCGCACTGCTTCTGAGCATCATGTCCACATTTGGGTCTTCTTCACGCGGTTCAGACCTCATCATTTGGATATTTTGAGTCGGAGGATGCTGGAGTACCCCTTTCTCACGCCTCTGTACGATCAATATAGGACAGTCTGTCATTTCATGATCAAATTGAGCATAGTATGACTCGTCGGGTTGGTACAATCGTGGGTGTAGTGCCCTGGTCTTCTGCAATTATAACAAATTAACTGTCCGCGACCCCTTCCTGGTCCCATTCCTCCTCATCCTCGACCTCACCCCTGAAATCCAGCACACGACATCCCCACAGCTGGGTAGAGGGCTCACGTTTCTGCCTACATCCTATAGGTTAGGGTCTGATCCATCATTAGCTCATATCTACAACAAGTGTGCCTGTTGTGGCCTATCAACCTGCAGAAATTACAAAGCAATTGTTGGGGAATCTGCGTATACTTCTCCAACAAGTGATAGTTGTCTGTTGTATGTTTTCCTCCTATCTGACAGATCGTTCACCATAATGTGGGTGTCACACTTAGCCATGCATGTGCCCCTGGTCTCAACGGCATTGGCCCCCCTCTTGGAAAGTAGTTCACGAATACTAGACAGTGGTCCTTGTCATGGCCCTAGCCTTTTCATTTTATGTGCCATACTTCCTCGCACGCCTCTGGCCGTGGTGCCCTAATCTACTTCAAAGTTTGCATTTCCAAGCATAGATTTTGTATTTACGCATGGATTTGTTGAGCTCCCAACCCAGGGTCTTGTATTGGGGTCTCATGCAACCTCATCGCCATTTCCAATGCTTTGGCCTGGGTGGAAAGTTTATGTTGTGACAATGTCATCCTCAAGTGCGGTGTCAGGGATGCCACAAACCATGCACGATGTTGTGCATCTGTGAGCATCATATTATCCTCATGGATCCTCCTCTATATTCGTTGATCCAGATCTCAGGGGGTCTCGCCTGGAAGCATCTTGATCTCTTTAAACTCGATGATTGGTTGTGTCTCTAATTTTGGCCGACTACATTGTCTGTTCAACACATTTTGGATCTCTGCTATCCCTGTGTTCGGATGGTCATTAGAGTGCTTGATATACCATGTCAATGCGCAATCCTGCAGTGCACTCACTAATGTAGCCTTCTTAATGTTGTCATTCATGACCCCTTGCGCTTCCCACACTGTTCTTACCACGAACTAGAACTGGTCTGTATCCTCATTCCCTACTCCTCTAAATATGGGTAGCTTGATCACGCTTGCCATGCTGAATTGCGGGGTTGGTGGAGGTGGAGTGGGTGGACATGGAGGTGAGGGAGGTGAAGCAAGTGGTGGCATGGGTGGAGGTGGTAACTGCAAAATGTGATGCCTTATCAAACTGATCGCACTTCTCGGAGAGACCCGAGTGAGCTCTTCCTCACTTTCTCGAAAAGGTGAAATTAAGGGATTGTTTCCTAATTCCCCGCTACCTTTGTAGATCTTTCCACTCCATGCCGTCCCAAACATTAATGTATTTGCATAACCTGCTTTTCACATAACACCATCTTAATCCATGTATTCAAATATTTAATATACTCACCCCGCGGTCCCTTGAGAAAATGTCGTTTTTCTTCATTGTAGCTTATGATCGTGTCTACCATGAACTCAGTGATGAATCCCCTAATTATCCAGTCAAGCCAATGGTCCACAGCTCGTGCAATCTTATCTTTTGATGCCTCTAGTTTGCACACTAATTCCAAAGTCCACACTGTTGGGTGGTCGAGCCTACACCTTCCCTGACTATTGGCTAACCTCGTGATCCACTCATACAGTTCAAAAGGAAAGGATGCAAAGAAAATCTCGTGGATTTCTGTATACACATAGCGATGTAGCCACCTCTTCTCAGACACCTGTGGAGATCTGTTTTCCTATGTCGCAAACTCATGAATCTTCTTGTCCAACCACTCTTCAGTTTCCTTCTTTGTTGGGTTCCAGTGGTACGACATCAGACATCCCTTAGGCAGATCTCGGTCCAGGCAACAGAACCATTTGTTGGCTACGTGTGGCCTGACCCAGGTTCAGCAATGAGTTTAGCCAAGCAAATCCCAGTACTACTAGCCCTTTCAGCAATAGTCCACGGAACATGTTATACAACAAATTGACCTCCTTTTCAACTTAGAGGGGAAATACATGATAATTGAAGCAAAGACCAATATCACATGCCTTGTTTCCACACTAACATTGGCTATGCACTAACAACCTACTTTATAAAGCCTCTCTACAAGCCTAAGGGTGTGTTAGTGACCCAACTAACTCAAGTTTCTAGTTTGGGAACATGTTAGTGGATCATAGTGAAGTTCTAAGGGTCAAAGGAACGAATTGACTCATAAATATCTAGATATTTGTTCCTTAAATCACTCAAGAAAAGCAAGGAAACATCCAGATTCAACCTATTTGGAGGATTTCTAATCCTAATGAAGGAGGCAAATGGGAAAGAGCTGAAAAGCATGGCAACTTCATTTCTTTTGCCCTAGACAACTCAAGCAGGAACTTGGAAACCCTAACTCAATTGCTACATAAGCAAAGCTAGGGCTATGCTGATAGAGGTCAAAGCATTTGAAAGGATAACATACTTGATTGTTGAGCATTGTCTCAAATCTTAAGAATTTTGTAAGAAGGGAGAGAGAGAGAGAAGCTAGAGGGGTAAGGGAAGGTTGATGCAATAGATGGCTATAATCACTCTTCCAACATTAATATAGAACTGTAGTTTTATTGTCCACTCCGTGGTGTTGGCAGTATCATTCATTCATTTGTTTGTCCAATACCTTGTAGCATGAGTAGCTTAGTTATATGTAACTAGATGTTCTTTTATATATTCATGTATTAGTTATCAGATTTATATGTTGTGATTACGCTTGTCTCTTCTATGTGCAGGACTTGATCTGGAATTGGCTTGGAGGACTTCCACCTAGCTAGATTGTGCTCTCCAGCAAATCTACATGGAGGCTTGAGGTAATCCTCCTATTTTTCTTTTATAGTTAGTTAATGTTTATGAACATGCATGTAACTTTGTGATGGTTGCAGATAATCTTACAGTCCACCAAAGGTCCCGGGAAGACCTTTGAGGGTATCTTCATTCTCCATACACCGTGCATTTTATCTTATAGCAGAATTGGCATCTCCACTGGGGACTATACATCTAGTTCCCAGTTTCGCAGATAATTCTCGGTTTTCTCCTCCTTCTAATAGCTCCCTATACTTCTGCATTCCCTTTCTGACCCACCAAAAATCTTGCTGCATCTTGCCTACATGTATTCATCTCTAAATATACTCTAGAAAGCCCTATTTTTGAATGATTTCCCACACTAACGCAGGTTAGTAGACTACACAGAGCTTTATAAAGCACTATTTCTGCTCACAGGGAGCATTATTGGACCTATTAACTCTCTGTGGCCATTGCTACAGAGTGTTATTCTCCCAAAACCTTGATTTTCAGCTATTTCTGTAAGCCAAAAGGGATAGGAAGCCTTCTCATGGGCTGAAAGAAGATCTGTAACTACATTTTGCTAGCAAAATAAGTGTCCTAAATTTTTTTTTCTGGGAAATAAGTTTTGTTTTTCTTTCTTAAAAGCTTTTTTTATGAAAGAGAAACCCACATTTTTTATTCATCCTCTTGTTTAGTTGGTTAAACGCTACTCTATTTTGGTTTCAAGTAGTTGTTAAGAAACACTGGAAAGAAGTCTTTTCGTTATGCATGTGTTAAATGACTAGGATGCATGGAAAGAATATGCATATGTGAAAAACTCTCACCTGTAGAATACAACTTGTTTTCATCGAATTGAAATTTTTTTAAGGCATTGTCTTGTGCATGATTTATTGAGTCAGAGTCTCATCACATTTCATACGTCAACTCCCCTACCGAAGACAATAATTAAGTATACATAAAATTTACCTAAAATCAATCAGCAACTATTTATTGAGCAAACAAACATCAGTGCAAGCTAGGATCTTGGGCTAAGCAGTGTGAGTAAACTGCCCAAGGTCAAAAACCAAACTAGTGTCATTAAAAGAGAGAAAAATTCCTTCTGCACTCATACTACCAGGACCTCTCCAGTAAAAGCAGAGAAAAATACGAGACAACATCAGACTATAAGTGAAGGTAGCCTGCCTTCTCTTACAACTCCTTTGGGTATTCTGTGTATTGGGGATCCCTTAGGGGATTTCAAAGTTGAGTCGGGGACTCAGATATCCTACCCACACAGCGCGTTGTCTACGACTATGTCCCCCCCAGTGGTGTCTGTGATATAAGGTATCTTTAGTGGCCAAACTTGTACGGACTTACACAAGGTGATTGGGACGGGCTGTCCTAGTACCTAACATAGGTGGATCTACTCGGTCTTTAGTTTTTGGGAGGGTGCATCTCTTCACGAGAGTATTTGGCCCCTCAATATGAGGTTCGGGAAAAGCTATAGAGTAACCATAACTATACATCTGGCCAACCTTCTCTGTTATTCATTAAGATATTGGGTTTCATCTCCACTGGTCGGTGCTTATCAGACAGGGTAGTTTCCCTCTGTTTGCTGATTGATCAACTTAGTGTATATTTTTTTTAGGCACCCAAGTGTTATCATTTTGAGACATTAACAAATATGATGATAAAATTTATTAATAAAAATTAATGGTCACCATGGCTACATCCGGCCCTCATCATCAATTGAGACAATTGCTAGGACTTCCTCTACTCATTGTGGAAGCTCCGCTGAGCTCCAGTGAACCAGATTCAACATCTTCATGGAACCAGTCTCCCAGATCTCACATGGGGTCTATTTGGACAACTGACGATTCAACTTTGTCAGAGAATTTCTTTACCGAAGGATTCCCTCCTCCCTTAAACCCTCTGCTTACGAATCCGTCGAACCCAATCTTGGATCTCGTGGTACCTGTACTTCTTGCTTCAGTAGTTGGAACATTTCCATTTATCTCATTGACGACTAACAGGTCGTGGGACTTTAGGGACACTTTTGGCCCTCCACCACTTCCCCAATTGACTGTCACCACAACACTCGTAATGGTGAACCTTTCTATCCCATTTGTCCCAGTTACAACCACTCACATGACACCCTCTACAAGTGGAACCCAACATCCTTTAGTGTCAAACTACATACCTTTGACAAGTGCTACATATAGCGCTCCCTATAACGCTAAATATAGCAATATAGGTGTGGTTCTCATCCACCAACAATATGGTCAGCCACCATTATGAAATTCAATTCCCCAGATTCAAATATATAGGGGCATTCCCAATATGCACATGCCGGTAGGGAACATAACAATTCCCCCTCCATTCTGAGGCATGCACAGTTAGTTGCTAATTGACATGAGCATTCCTTATGTTAATCAAGGACAAATGGTTAGTTCTATGACGGACGGGAATCCTCAAGGAGGTCCCAACCAATACATGGGGGCACCCTACTCACAAGTTCAGATGAGTCAAGGGGACACCACTTATACTGGGGGAAATTCTATACCCCAGTATCAAAATCCACATGGAAATCCACACTACAACGCCATACCTCAAGGCAAATACTATACCACACAACCCATGTATAATATTGGGACTCAAATGATGGGAGGAGCACAAGCCTCCTCAAGTCAATGATCATCACCCTGGTCCGAGTTGGGGGCACCACACTCTCTGCCTTTCTTGGCAACGTTGGATATACCTGACTTGTACAAACTCACAAACAACCCCATCTACCACAACTTACTTTAGTTGTCAATTCCGCAAAAGATACCAATGGACATCCTCAAGTTCGAAGGCAAGCAAGGGGAGGATCTGGGCACCCATATCACCACCTACCATCTTTGGTGTGTTTCAAACTCTATGGTGGATGATGTGTCCAGTTTCATCTTTTTCCCCATACCCTCACTAGCAACGTAGCCAAATGGTACATTGAGTTACCACGCGCATCAATAAACTCCTCTGACACTCTAGTGATGGAATTCCTAAAGCACTTCCAGCTACCCATCCTCTATGAGACTAGGACAGAGCTCCTCACTTCATTACATCAGGACACCTCCACCCACATCTCCAATCATATACATGAATGGAGACGTAGGTGAAGGTTAGTCAAAGCTCCCCTCCTAGACTATCTATTAGCGGACTTGTTCTGCAAGTCCTTACTCCTGCAAATCGCTAAAGATGTCTCTTTAGGTGGTGCGGTCATAGAAGACCAATCCATACATCGTGCCCAGCACTTGGATCTGATATATTCATAGTTTGGCACTCTTTACGACATAATACCTAATGCCCCTCGTAACTCCAATGTCTACGCTACTCAGCACCGTGGAGCGCACACTGACGGGATTGTCGGCGCAACCTCTGGGGATGCTATAAAACAACTCAATGGTCACATTGCCCAGATGACAGTGGACCCCTCTACCAAAT
>APFE030375721.1:0-17949 GCA_000404065.3 Pinus taeda | reverse complement strand
AATATTCACATTATATAATAATAATTAAAGAAATTTAGGTCCTAGGACTTGGTCAAACCTAGCTGTTAGAGGTCTGGTTAACCGTTACCCTGTCAATTTAGCTGTTGGAATGTCCTGTTGTCTCTATTTATTGCATCCCTCGGATTGGATCTTCAACTTGTCTTGAAGATGAACCACACTGATTGATTCGAAACGCGTTGACAAATAATTTTTTTATGTAATTTTACCAAAACTATTCTCTAAACAAAATTACACATCTCATAATGTTAAAATTATATGATTTTGCCAAAACTATTCTCTAAACAAAATTACACATCTCATAATGTTAAAATTATGAAAATACGATACATTATTTATAACTTTAATACATCTACAACTTTAATACATCTACGAAACAATATTATATTATTTAAAGGCAAAGAACCAAATCACGCTATCTAAATGATATTCTAAATTTGAGTGCCATCTTAATCTAAATCAGGTACCATTTCAATGATTATATTTCATATATTAAGACATGGAAGGGGTTTATTAAAATCTTTGTCATTTTAACCAATTTACCGCCTCAATAAACAACGCTATTAAAATAAGTGTGTTAACTATTACAGTACAATAAAATAAAATAAAATTTATTTTTTTAATATATATATATATCATATTTTTTAATATTTAAATTATAAATATATAAATAAATAATATGCTACTCATTAATTAAATTTGAAATATAGATATTTTGGGTTAGTGAGTTTCGATACAATAGGCTTGATAAGGTATAAATATATGGATTAAATTAATAATCGTTGTGTAAGAATTGATTTGAATAAGGGGAAAATTATTTTTAATTTCAATAATTAAAATTAAAATATTATTAATAAATATATATATAATATAATATATATATATATAATATATATATTTTATGATATTTTTTTAGTGGTTATTTATATGTTTGGAAAAGTATATAAAACTATTATGTTATTACTTTAATAATATCTTAAAATATAATTGGAAATTTTTAATAAAAAATATTTTTTTAAACTTTACTATTAAGACTCTAATATTATTGTAACAGTGCAACAACTACAAAAAAAAAAAACATATTTGTGATATTTTATCACTTCCTATATCAATATAGAGTTTTTTTTAATGCAATCTAAGTTTTTCTCTCTAAAATTTTGCTGCATTTGAGTCCCTTCCTACATTAATACAACTTTATTAGATAGATGATCAACATTTGAGTTGGATTATATATATGTGAAAAAAATCATAGAAATTGCAACGATATTATAGTATCAATTTTACATTTATTGTCTGTATAATTTATTAATAACTTAATTTCACCCCATACTTATAAATATTTTCTATTGTTTTTTAGTAAAAATATAAAATACCTAAAACTTAACTTAATTACTTATTTCTTTACTAACAATATATTTCAAAATAATGTTATGTATTGATAAGAAAAAAAAACGTTGTCCCCTCCATTATAAAAATTTATAGCTTTTTTGGCATGCTCGTAAGTCAACATGTCTTTGAATAATTAATCATGTGTTCCTTTAATAATGTTTTCCTTTCAAACATTTTTACTACCTTTAATAGCTACCTTAATTTTATGGGAAACTTGTGTAAGAGTCATATAAGGCATTAAAATATCACGTTGTTGAATAATGCAAGGTAAAGACTTATAAGCATTTGTAGATGTATTAGTTATTTAAGAATATAGACAACAAACAAAAGTCAATTGATGCCAATTATTGTGGAAGTTTTTATTATGAATGATTTTAATGTAAAATCGAAATTTCATTGTTTTAATTAAACACTTAAATCTTAACTTTGTGAATTCAACTATAAAATCTCCCTACTTAAGAATTTTAACAATTCTATTTGTTTTTATGGGCAACTTGTGTAATAGTCATATAAAGCTTTAAAATATCAAGTTGTTGAATAATGCAAGGTAAAGACTTATAAGCATTTGTAGATGTATTAGTTATTTAAGAATATAGACAACAAACAAAAGTCAATCGATGTTATTTATTGTGGAAGCTTTTGTTATGAATGATTTTAATGTAAAATCGAAATTTCATTGTTTTAACTAAACACTTACAAAATCTTAACTTTGTGAATTCAACTATAAAAATCTCCCTACTTAAAATTTTTAACAATTCTATTTGTTTTAATATTTTGAAGTAGAAAATTAGATTCAAAAATTGAAGAAGATCTAAACTATTATAATATTGCCTACAAAATGGAACATTGCAAATCACAAGATTTAATACTTAAAGAATATTAATATCTTTATTCATCAGTATGACGGGAATATTTATGTTATCAATTATTTATACATAAATAAATACTAAATATTAATGAAATAAGTACTAATTAACAACCTCTAAATTTTTTATTTTAGATAAAGTAATTTCTACTATCAATTAGTTTAGTACTAAAACAAGTACTCAACCACAAAACTACATATTATATTTTTTAAATTTAATTGATCAATAACCTCTTTCCGCCTTGTTAAATTTAATCTCAGTAACCTCTTTCACCAATTGGTTACTTCTAAAATTATTTCCGATTCCATAATTGTTCAGCCCACGAGGTTTAAATATTTACAATGTACCAATGATACTAGTAATCCTAATTCAGCATAGGAAACTGCTCGAACTCTCGTTTGTTTGGGTTTTTCACCGACTCCCAATGTTTGTAAAATTCACCGACTCCCATGCTTGTACTTTATATATCCAACCAGCCTATTTGTATTTTTTATTTGATTTTGAAGGTGGCTCCCTGTTAGCCATAGTAGGAGGCGTTGAGATTCCTCCACCGAACAAAAGCTTTTTCCGTAATAGTTAAAGACAACCATTTGAAATTTTTATCTCATTTTGAAGATGGCTTCCAGTTCATTCCTCCCCAAAACGAAAGCTTTTTCTTTAATACTTAAAGGTATTCCTTGCATAATATTTAAATTAAATTATAAGTGGTTTGGTAATAGATAAAGACAACCTATTTGTAATTTTTATCTGATTGCTCCTAGTTCATTCCTCCCCAAAACGAAAGCTTTTCCTTTAATACTTAAAAGCATATTTTGCATAATATTTAAATTAAATTATAAGTAGTTTTGAGATAAATAAATAAATTAGTAAAAAAATTTGAAAAAAATTTAAGATTTTGGACTCAAATATTTATACTCTTATATGAATTTGGTTTGTTTGAATATTTAAACTTAAAATTTGTTAGAAAGGAAGAAAATGAAGCCTTAACTTCAAGCCAATTAATGAGTTAGTTTTGGATCGAGGATCGGTAGCTGTTTCTTGGAGGTAATGCAAATTGTCAATTCTGTGGAGGTAATGCAAATTGTCAATTCTAATAAATTCCACAACAAAAATAGAATATGTGGTAGTTATTGAAGAAACAAAGAAGATTGTGTGGATTAAGGAAATACATGAATATTTGTTGGTGAAACAAGTGAATTCTACTCCTCTCCTCCTCTAGTTGACAACACTCTTGTAATGAAGTTGGCCAAGGATCCTAGATTCTATGATTGAACTAAACATATCATCACAAAGTATCATTTGATTTGATAGCATGTAGAGAGCAATATTATTTATTTTAAGAAAGTTTTCCACAAATGAGCAAATTGCAGCAAAGTAGTCTAAAGGGAAATGTTTGAAAAAATCACAATGATGCTTGAGCTCACAAACTGATCTAGGTTGTACAAAGAATGAAAGGAAACTAAAGAAAGGAAATGGAATACACAAACAAATACAGAAGAGAAAATAATAATATAGTAAAAACCCAACTTCTATTTATAAGTAAATAATAGAATATCTCAGAACACAAATTGGGCAGAATTATGGAAGCTATCTCTTAAGGGAGAGAGATGTCAGCTATATGCATTTGCAAAATCTACTATAAGAGGCCAAAATGATGGCCTTTTAACATAAAGAAAGAATTGTAGAGGTCCAAAACCCTAGCCATATAATATGAAGTGCCGAATGGTTTGCAATCTGACAAGGTGGTTAGTTGGTAAATTAATTTCCTTAGGGAAAAATTGTGCATACAATGTTTATGTAATGAACATGGTAGCTCGTTGGAAAGATCAGTCCAAGGACTACAAATTTTGGCCATGGCCAGGGGGATTCTATGGCAACATGTGGCCTATGATATTTCCAAAAAACATCATTCAAGGCCTCAAAAAGACCCTACAAATTTGGGACCTAAAATGTCATAGAAAAACTTCCAAAAATATAGAGAACCATTGAGTCAGTGGAAGAAGTGGGTGGCCATCTATATGCAATTGGATCACAAACACCCTTTGACTTAAAGGAGGGAATGTTGAACATAATCGTTTGGTATTTTTGTAATAAAATTTGTAAATAAATAAAGTAGGAGAATATGAAGGGACCTTTAGACATTGAAACCAAGGGTCACCTCCTTGTATTTTCCTCCCAAAAGGTCACAGGTTCAAAACCAGAGGGGGGTAGAGTATGTATGCCTTCGTAGACTTAGCAGTCAAATCGCTGCGCGGAGGTGGGGCCCTTGTCCCACAAACAAGGGGGTCTCATACACCAATTTGGTGTCTGGCTTGGCTGTGACCTTAAAAATGGATATTATTTATTATTATTATAATTTAGTTGCACATTAATAGAGCTAGTGAGGACTTATCTCTCACAAGTTAAATGGTACTATTATTTATGCTTAGTAAACCTATGATATCATGAATTTGTACCATTTATTTATGCTTAATAAATCTATGATATTGTGAATTTATAATAATATTATTAAACATATGAATGTATTAATCATGCTACATTCATTTTTCATAACTTATACAAGAGTTATTTTATTGAGTTGAATAATAAGTACTTTGCATGTAACATTATAAATATGATATTTACATGAAAATAATGTTTATATATATTATATGAAATCATCATATCTATTATACCATATCTATGTATACAAATAAATTTGAATTTAAATATTTAATTTTTTAACATATATATAAAATAAATTAAAAATAATTTTTAAATATTATTATTTAACCAAATATATTATGAACTTGCTCACTTTACAGTTCAATTTTTTAATATTTACATCTAAAAATAAGTTGCATTGAAAATTTAGTTATTTACTGCTCAAAAGCATGCTGAAATTCCAGCTCAAAAGGTTTTTCTTCTTATCCAACTTTATTTTCATAATTCTGATTAGTATTCTTAAAATAGATAATCAATTTATTTTATTTAGAGTAAATTGTTTATTAGTATAATTAAAATTTACAATAAGTTATTTTATTCATTAATATATATTTTAAATAAATTATATTATAAGTAATTAATATTTTTTAAAAGTTTATTTTATTCAAACACATTTTAGAAAAAGAAAAATCCACTGAATTTGTTTGCCACGTATCACAGGGTCTTGTTGTCGATTTATCTTGCTCTATAACTCTATAACTCAAGGTCTTGTCATCCATTTATCTTGCTCTAAAACTCAAAAGCAAATATTTATTAATTTTTAGATTTTGGTGGGTAAATTACCCTTTTCACTTCGTTTTTCATCAATTTATACGTACGCTAAAAGTGATGTAGTCATCGATTTATTTTGCAATTAAACTCAAAAACAAATTTTATTATTTTAAATTTTCATCTGTCCGTGACCTCTTTCCGCTCATTACTTTTAAAAATATTTCTGATGCCATCATATTGTTCTGACACACTCAGTTTTTACAATGTACCACTAATACTCATAATCCAGTGCACGAAACTGCTGGGACTCTCATTTGGTCAAAATCTAATGTCACATGGATCTCTCACCGACTCCCAATGCTTCTACTTTATATTTCCAACTGGCATGTTTCTAATTTTTGTCCCATTTTGAAAGTGGCTCCGTGTTTGCGGAAGTAAGAGGTCATAAGATTCCTCCCCAAAACGAAAGCTTTTTTATTTTGATGGTGGCTTCACTTTATATATATATATAGTGATTGGTAAAGAGGTTTTTTACAATTTAGTATAGCATAGCAGTGACGTTGTGTAGCTGTAGCATAAGAGTGATTTGTAGCTATAATATAAGAAAATTTATAAATATTTTTACATTTTCATTTAATAGTTTGAATTTAAATGAAAATAGTTTTAATTTAAATTAATGTGTTTAATTTATAATATATAAAAAAGGGTAAATATTTGCATGTAGGTTAAAAATAATATGGAGCCTAGTATAAAAGAGATGTTAAAAGAGATGTTATGTATTTTTAAAATGTTAAAAATAATAAAATTCAATTTATTCCATTGTAATTTTGTTTTTATTAATAAAATTATGAATATGTTTTATAGATAAAAGAAAATTGGTATACTAAACGATACTATATTATACTCCTCCCAATATATAGCCTATAAGTAACACTAATAAGTTAAGATCCATTTAATCTTATAAAATAAAATAATGATTTTAGAACCATATTTAATTTTAATTAATAAGCATATGGAAACTTTAATACTTACAATATAACAATATGTTTTCCATATATATTATTAACTTGTAAATAGACTTTGTTACAATACGATGTGTGAATACCATGGTTCATCAATACAATATGCTCATAAACCATCTATCATTTCACAATCAAAATATTTTATAGATATTTAATTTTATAATAGTTTTTTGATTAAATCTTAAAAACAATAAATTATAATTACTTTTGAGAACTATTGACACCTTTACCACATTAAAAGATATCATCCATTTTATTATATGAATTAAAATAATAGTTTTGCAACCATATTTAAATTTCATTAATAACCACATAAAAAATTAATACTTAAAATATAACAAGATTTTTAACCATGGATATTCATTCTCACTTTACCATAGATATTATTAACCATACCATACCATGGGCCAATATGATGACTCATCAATACCACATGCCCAAAACCATCACTTATTTCCTAGTATGGAATAGATGTTATAATATCATGTTATATTATCTTATCTAAACATTTTGACCAACTCAAATTATATAAAAATAAGAATAAAAAAGAAAATTAGTAGTTAAAACATTTTGAGTTAGTAAAATTATATAAAAGTAAAATTGAAAGAAAAAATAAAATTAATTAATAAACCAACCTAGATCTATTTTAATTGCCAGAGTCTACAATCTAGAAGAAAAATCAAATCTCTGCAACTCAAAAAATCCCTCATAAATCTAAAATAGAGATAAAACTAGACTAATAATATTAAAATTCCTTAAAAACAAAAAAAACATCTACAATAAGTAAATACATGCTATAAAACCTTGCATTTTAAAATTAGTTAAACTACAAGCAGGTTCACAAAAATAAATCATTAAACGAATGTAAGATAAGGCTCTTTCCAGTCAACTTCCATCACTCAGTGCGAACCCTTGTGGAGTCCAAACTCCTTACATTAATCAACTTTCAGTGCGAACCCTTGTGGAGTCCAAACTCCTTACATTAATCAAGATTGGTGAAAACAGTGTGCGTGAAACGAGAGACAAATTGTTTGGAAGCGGGTCACAGACGAATACAGTTATTTACGTTTGTAACACCTCCATCCACTACTAAATTATGGCCGCTTACATACTGCGAATCATCGCTGGCAAGATACAGGGCTGCTTCTGCTATATCCTTGGCTCGAAGAGTCGGGCCCTTTAAATTTGCCAAGCTTCCAACCAGCTCTTCTATTTTCTGCTTGCGATGTTCGAGATCATCCTTTAACATCTCTTCTGCATTTTCTGCATCGTATTCGCTCCAAGCATTTATCATCATAGACGTTGCAACTCCAAAGGGAGAAATTGAGTTCACCCGAATCCCATATTTTCCTAGTTCACATGCACCATTCTTTGTTAACCTGATGATGGCATGCTTAGATGCGGTGTATGCATGAGGTCCAAGTCCTCCCAGAACACCTGCAACACTTGAAGTAGAAATAATGCACCCCTTTCTTCTGGGAACCATGACTCGTGCTGCATGTTTCATTCCAAGCCCCACTCCTTTCACATTAACACTCATTATTCTATCGAACTCCTCTGCATCAAACTCCATTATGCTCTTGCGTTTCTTCTGCTCTCCAAGGATTCCTGCGTTATTGTACATGATATCAAGTTTTCCGTACTTGGCAACTGTTATGTTCACAAGGTGGGCCACATCCTCCTCTCTGCTCACATCGCAATGCACGTATGTAATTGCAGCAGGAGCCAAAGATTTGGAGAGCTTCCCGCCTGCAGTGTCATCGATGTCGGCTATTGTAACTTTCGCACCGTGTTTTACAAAAAGCCGAACGGCAGCTTCGCCGATCCCTCGCGCACCTCCCGTAATAATTGCTACTTTGCCTTCCAACCTATTTATCAGGCAAAGCAATTTTTAGGCAACATGCGGTAAAATCTCATGTATTCTAGTAACTCTCCAACGACAAAGCTAGTTAATACATGGATACGTATTTGAAACCATACCTACCAAATTTATATATACATGTATTTGAAACAATAGTTATCAAATTCGACACTGTAAATTCAACGTTGAAAAAAAATAGATAATATACATCTTAATTTTTACTCTTCAAAAAAATGCTTACTGTATTAAGCTTAACGAATTATTAAATGAATCCAATAGTATTCAAGAATTTTCGATTTTTTTTTGGCGGATGCTGCCGAACTTGGTAACTATGTTTGAAACCCGTCATAAACCTTTAGAAGGTCTTATTAACCTTCAGCACACAGTTGTGTAAATGAAAATTGAAATACAGATATGCGATTGAAATTAAGCAATTTATCACCAGCAGAAATCTTGCGCCAAAAAAGTAAAAGAGACACAACGCAAATACTGTGTAGCAAAATATGATCCAGACTAATTCGACAGCTTGTGGGATTACAAAAGCACAACTATTTTTTAAAGAGTTCAAAAAGAGTGATCAGCAGATCTTGAATCTTGAATCTTACCTTCTAAAGGATGTGTGTCCATTCTCATTGCTTTCTGTAATAATGAGCGGCTCCCGCACATGCCCATTCTCAATAACCTCTGAAACGATATTGGGCATCACAGAATGGCCATTCTCGTTGGTCAACGCTATGGGTTTTTCGTTGCTTTTGCTATGTGGTACGTTATCTCGCACCGTTGAATGCTGGTTAGGAGTGCTCTCGCCTACATGTTGCGCCGACATGACTGTGATTCGGAAAGGAAAGAGAAACTGCACAAAAGACACAGCACTCAAGAGATTGCTACTGAAATGATCTCCCAACTTAAGAGCCAGCTCAGTGCGAGTATCCTTGTGTGATGACCATATTTATAGCCACAAGTTATAACTACAATTTCGTCAAAGTTCACGAGGGAAATGATAGACACAGAATCCTGATTTGAAACGACAGCCTATACGCATTTCCTAATCTTTGAATTTTGTTCACGACGGTACTCAAGGTTGAAAAAGTATAACGACAGCCTATACGCATTTCCTAATCTTTGAATTTTGTTCACGACGGTATTCAAGGTTGAAAAAGTATCTCTAGAGAGTATTGGTAACATTTCAAAAACTGATAAAAACTTAGTCAAACACTCAGTCACTCAAAATATATTCTTATTCTATTAATTGTTGAATGAGGAAATTACATATATATACAATCAATAGTTTCAAAATATTAATGCTATCTTAGAAGTACAGTAGTGTGGTTGAGAGATTCTCTCAACCACACACTAAACTAGGAGAAACTATATTCTAGCTTATTCCTATTATGTAGGAACAAACTCCTCAATTAGGAAATGACAACCATAGAAAAGTAGGAATTAATTATTTCCAACTCCCCCCCTTAATGACTACTTGTCATGATAGTCAAATCCACCATCATCACACGAATTGCATGTACAAAACCTCCAAAAATACAGTTTTCCGTCTTCGGACAGATCCACAATCTGCAAATTTGGCGTTTCCAATACAGCCGAAGAATTGATCTGATCAAAATTGATCCGATCCGCCTCTCTCGGATAGATCTGCAACTTCTCTGATCCTGCACCCCTTGCAGACCGTCAAACGAAGTTGAGGCTTCCCGCAGATCCCCTCGAAGGTGAATTGGCATGATCCTGAATGAAAAACCCGCACCTATTGGCGCGACTAATGGCCTAACATACGCGCCAATTGGCCTTCCTGGCATTGCTGTTAGCGCGAAAAACGCCAATCCCTTTCTACTCAGAGAAAATCATCTGAGTCTGAGCCAGGTGTTCTGCAGTCCACCTGCTCCTACGAGCACAAAGCTCTCGTGTAGACATAGCCACAAAGGCACTTCAGGCCACACAGGCAATTCCGCCATAGAGGCAAGCTAGCTTCAACCATATAGATGGTTTCTGGCTCACCACCAACCATTCAGCCACAAAGGCACTTCAGTCACAAAGACTATATAGATGGTTCCTAGTTCACCACCAACCGTCACATTACAGTGACAAAAGATGGTTTCAGGCTGACCACAAACCATTACAAAGTGGTTTTGAGATCACCACGAACTTTCAAATGCCTTTACAAGGCTTACATTCAACATTTGGAGTTTCTAGTACATACAATGACTATTACAATAACATGCTAGGGAGTCTATTCCACAAACCACACTAAAACAAAAAATCTACTTTATTGTCCACCATCAACATTGTTGCTTCTCCTTTATCCCAAGTTCACATCTTGGGCATCTTTGTCAAATAACTTTTTGGAACTCCATGCTTAACCTGTCATTTGTTAGAGTCATGAATTCTAACAAAACAACTTTACCTACATTGAGTTAGCTAGGCTCAATAAGGCTCAATAATATTATCCATGATTCCAAGACATAAAAAAATAGACTTTCACGTTGAAAAAATATTAAATTTCTCTATCTTTGCCCAAAGATGATTATTTCCCAAAAAAACAGCAACTATTTAGAGTCCAGAAATATCATGAATCATAACCAATGATCTGCAATTGGCCGCCTGCTCGGCACACCACCGGGCCGATCTCCTCCAATCCTGGAGTGTTCTTGGACCCAACAATCTTCTCCATGCTGGGCTGCCACTTCAGAAACACAACCAATCCTCTGCCAACATAACCAGTCCACGGGTTCGACCGATCTACTGTCATCTGTTCGGATCTCACTCTCCGAATCGCAGGCACACCACGGACTTTGCTCCAGCAATCTCCTCTCACACATTCAAAATTGTACATGGGGCAGATGTACAGTGGAAAGAAAAACACAATGACATACCATCTTAAGAACTATCTAATCCTGCGAACTGGGGTGGCTGAAAGAATCGAAGGCCTCAGTTCTGGTGCGAACGATTCGATGAAAAAGCTCTCTGACCTGTTTTTCCAGGGGGTCAAGGCCGTCCTTCAAAGCAGCCCAAAGATGCATGATTTCCAGAATGAGTCTCCTCACCTCCTGATCCTGCTGTTCCGCCAAAGGGAATTTCACTGTCTCTGCCAGATCAGAGAGATGGCGAACGCATGTAGAAATTTGGTGAATTTCCTTCAGCAACCCCACGGAGCCGGAGCTCCTATGGTCCCTCTTCCTCGACTCTTCCATGACCTTATCGTGAATTGAGACAAGTGGGGCAGCCCATACGAAATTCCGCGGTACAGAGAGATGTGTCCGGAGACCCCGGTCTTTGCAAGGGATGGCCGCCACTTCAGCGCTTTTCGGAGCCACGAGATTCGAACCCATGGCCTGCAACTTGCGGCCGGCGGACCACGAACGTGAAACGCTCCAGGAGAGCGACCGGAAATGCGAAGGCGCGTCCCCCCCACGTTGGCTTGGGTGCTCGAACGAGCGGTTCCGTCTTGCGAGAAGTAGCAGTCCGGCGGCCCCTGCGGGCGAATCCTTGTCATCGACAGCGGCGACCATGGCCAGCGCGACGTCGCCAAGGGCTTTCCTCGCACGGCGAAATTGGGGTTCGCCAAGAGAACGCTGGCGCCCATCCAAGGCACAGAGCACAATCTCGACATGCTTCTGCCAGAGGCGCACCTGCTCTATCCTGTCGCGGATGGCGTTGCAGAGGTGTAGTGCCTTCAGGCTGCACTAAAAAAAAAAGTCCACCGCGATTTTCTTTTCGACCTTCCATAGTGGAGGTTTCGGTCGTGGCACCAGTGACTTGAATTCCAATTCGCAGCCAAGCGTCGTTTCCACGACATCGCGGAGCCATGCCAGGGACAACAGCTCATCCGACGTCTCTACCAGGGTTTGGAAAAGCTCTCCCACACGCCGCTGGAAAATCTGAAGTGGATCCGAAGAAATTGCTTCCAAAGCTTTTGAAAGGCAATCTGACTGTGCCATCGGTGCTGGTTATCTTTGATCGGATCTGTGCATCAACCGCCACAGAAAGACGATGATTTTCACGAAACGATCCCGCCGTAACAGAGGATCTCATCATGGTGGAAGCCGCCATTGCCATTGCTACCCGAAAACCAAAGGAACGAAATCTAAGAAAACTGATATAAAAATTGAGAAAACACCCTGCTGTGTGATTGACACGCATGGCAAATATGATCTGATAAGATCCGATTATATTTAGGTCCAGCTCCACCCGGAAATACGTCCAGTTCTTGCGGATCCTGCTGCTTGCCTCTGCCAGCGACTCCGGCTTCGTCAAGGCGCTCTGATCCACCATCTCCAGCCAAAATTTTCCCTAAAATATACCATACAGTATTTTCCTTTAAAAAAATACCCAAACATCAAACGCCTATCCCCACTCAATTCACAGATCAGAATTTGTGATTTTCATGGCGGGAGATGAAACAGCAGATGCCCTCTCACTTGGCTTGGCCTCGTTTCATTCCGAAAAGCGAAGCGGCAGTTGGCTTCATGGATTTCGAGACTAAACACTGTGATATCCGCCCGTAGGTCCAGAGATCACAACCCTTGGCAATAATTCTCTGGCATCCAGAACAACCGAGCGAACTCGATCTGGAAGCACCAGTCTCAATTTTTGATGGACAAACAAGTAATGAAATTATACACTCAATTATTTTCCCTCATCCCAGGAAGGGCCAGACCCGTGAGGGGCTCTGATACCAAGATAAAATTGCAGTCACTCAAAATATATTCTATTAATTGTTGAATGAGGAAATTACACACATATTTATACAATCAATAGTATCAAGATAGGAATGCTATCTTAGACGTAAAGTAGTGTGGTTGAGAGATTCTCTCAACCACACACTAAACTAGGAGAAACTATATTCTAGCTTATTCCTATTATGTAGAAACAAACTCCTCAATTAAGAAATTACAACTATAGACAAGTAGGAATTAATTATTTCCAACTATTTATAACCACAAGTTATAACTACAATTTCGTCAAGATTTACGAGGGAAATGATAGACACAAAATCCTGATTTAAAACGAGAGCCTATACGCATTTCCTAATCTTTGAATTTTGTTCACGACGGTATTCAAGGTTGAAAAAGTATCTCTAGAGAGTATTGGTAGGCTTTCAAAAACTGATAAAAACTTAGTCAAACACCACGAGCAAGGACGAAATTTCGATGGATGATAAATGGAATTGACTGGCTTGTTCAACGACCACCATTATGCATCGACATATGACTCATCGACTGTGGTATTGTACACTTTGAAATCGATCAAGGACACAAATTTGTTTAGAAAATAGTAGAATTTTTGTGATAACTTTTGTTAAAATTTAAGTAAAAAATTGGAAATTTAAATTGTAGTTATTAAATTTTAAAATGATCAAGATTTTTTCATCATACTGAATCCATTTTTTACCCTAAATAAAAATAATTCAAACACACATAGTGATTAGATTTAAAAAAAAATCATTACATTTTAGAAAAAATAACTTTCCAAATCAATTTATAACCTCCCGACAAGAAAACACCTTTTAACATTTATGTAAATCCATATTTAAAAGTGTATATGTCCTAATATGTAAATACATATTTGATAGTGTATATGCTTTATTATGGATAGGTCTTGTTAGGATATTAGTTCGAAAAGAAGTTGTCTATAATGCGACTTTTTGAAAGCTTTTATGGTGGGTTTTTGTGGTCAAAATCCGGTAGCAATTTATTGGAATCACAAGGTTGATAGTTAGTTTCTGCACAACCAAAGCGTCCCAGGGGTTTTTCAGGGTGCTGAATCCAAATATGCAGTTAAAAACTCATTTTAACTGCAACAAATCAAGATTTAACCTCAATTTCATCCACCTGTTTCCGTCACCGGAATCTCCAAAAAATCGCATTATAGACAACTCCATTCAAAAATTATAACTTTAAGCTATTTGAATTTTTTTTATAAAAATATGTATTATTAACCGTTTAAAATCGTGGATTTTTTCAAAATTATAAATAAATGGAATTGACGAAATTTCGATGAATAATAACAATATGTGAAATAAATGGAATTAACAAGCCGGTCCAACAACCAACATTGACGTATGACTCATCGTCTGTGGTAGGCAAGGGCTAACCAGCCTGCCATAGGACATTAAATGCCCTGGTACATGCAGGTTGTATAACAATATAACACACTGCCTTGGTGGCTACATAAATTGAAAATAAAAGCAGTGTGTTATATTATTATACACCTTGCATGTACCAGGGCATTTAATGCCATATGGCAGGCTCGTTAGCCCTTTCCCTCTGTGGTATTGTACCAATATATGCACTGCACTTTGAAATATAGTTATATGAATATATGTACTTTGAAATATAGTATATGAGGGAATATATTTGTTCAGAAAATAATAAAAATTTTGGTGTGATTTTTTAAAAATTTAGTAGAAATTTAAATTTAAATTATTAAATTTCAAGATTTATAATTTTTAAAAAGGGAAATTTTTTGTAATAATGTTACAAAATTTATTTCCATAAAATAATTCAAACATTTTTATAATCACATATTTAAAAAATTTTTTTACCGGAATTTCAATTAAGAAATATTTCCAAACTAATTTATAACCTCCCTAAATAACACCACCTTTTAAAATTGATGTAAATCCATATGAAAGAGTGTATATGTTTTACTATTAAATACATATTTAATAGTGTATATGGTTTATTTTGGAAAAGAAATATAATTTTAAACTATTTGAATATTTTTATAAAACCATGTATATTAACTATGTAAAAATTCTAAATAGGAAAGATCATTTATTATTTTTGATTTAAAAGTAATTAACTTTTCATAGCCGGGCCAAATCAGTACATTGAATTCTTTTCTGCAATTCAACAAGTAAACATTACAATGTCATCAACAATAGGTTGCTTTTTCGGGAATTAAAGTTAACAAGGGAGCTACTGCCGTAGCGGTAGTCCCTGCCCGGGGGTGCAAATTAGAGTAAATAAAGGCTTTGAATGAATCCGTCGACCTGTGGATGCGGTCCAAGCTGGCTTGCTCTGTATGCTTAGAATAGTATTAAGTAACAGTGTTAGAAAACAAAACAACAGTCTTCCATTAACGCTTATTCCACACGGACTTTCTTTAACTCTGCCTCGTTGCCGGCCTGACTCTCCATTGCTCAATACTTCCATCCCTCCTCACATTCTTACCCACGCGTGACTTCGAATCAAAGCAAACCCACCAGGTATTATTATTATTATGATCATTAAAGGGACATGAATGAATTAATTAATTCCTGCTCTGCTATTCTCTTCTTTTAACCGGAAACCATGAACAATCTCTGTTAAAAAGCTTTAATGGAGGTAATACCAGAGGCCGGTACTGGCTGTGTATTGCTCTGTGTGTTGTGTGCTATTTTATTTGAAGGTGGGTTTTCAGGAGCACTCGGCTTGAGCTCTCTGTATTGTGTCTGTTTTGTCGCCCCTTTTGATTTTTGTTTGAAGGGGAGAAATGAAATGTTAAAAAGTTTGTTGAATTTAATTCACGCAAGCAGTGTGACGGCGTGTTGAATTGTAGTACTACCATGCATGACGGCACCTGTTGAGGGATTCCTTTTTTTCCTTTTTCTTTAGAGAGTCATATGGTGTGTGTGTGTGTTTACATGAAGTCTTGACTGAGTGATTTACATGGCGATTCTTTACAGCCCCTTCTCACAAATCCTCATGGTTTAATGCGCAGAATAGAGGTCCGGCGTTCGAAACCCGGGAGAAGAGGTTTGTTCGGCTTGTTCTCATTTTTCCGCCCAAAGGCCTTTTTCTATGGATTTCCAGACTGCCCCGCTCTACTGTCCGGATAGCTCCGAGGCTTGGGGTGCCGTCGGGGAGGCGTTTCACATATACGACCTCCTCGACTTTTCAAATGACGACATTGGGGCCCCTATTCAGAACGACGAGGAGAATAGCTCAGAGTCTACAGAGGTCTCGGCTGGTTCTGCCGAAGCGAATTATTCTTCGGTAACCCAAGTTACAGAGGAGCTTCCTGCTGCCGAGCTCTGCGTTCCTGTAAGTTTTCGAATTTTCGGGCAATGTTTTTTTGTTTAGCGGTTTCTTTGGTTCTTTGGCTTTTTCGTTTGTCTGACTGTATTTCTTGTTTTATTTTTTTAACAGATGGACACCCTTGCGGACCTGGAATGGCTCTCGACCTTTGTGTAGGATTCTTTTATGCCGGAATTGCCTTCTGCCTGCGGGCCTACCAGCGAGTAGGTTCCGTTAACAGACGGAAACAAGACAGCCTCTGATGATAATGATGAACCCAAGCCATGGAGCTGGCAAGCCAGCTTTCTTGCGGCATGCAACAAATGGATTCCGGTGAAGGCATGGAGCAACAGGCAGCAAAGAAAACTTAGGATAAAAAACTTAGGCTAAATTAAGTTGCGCGAAAGAGCGCAGGGAGAACTTAGGATAAATTGAGTTGAGCGCAAGTTGAGCGCATTGGGCGATGTGAGGCCGGCAATAAGACCTCCAAACAAAAACTTTGGCTAAAAACTTTTTGCGAGGAAACTGCGCAGCCAAAACTTTGGTTAACTAGTAAATAACCGGTGTATATTTGCGGTCAACGCATCAACTAATAGCCAGTTGACTGCGGATCGAACGCTAATAGTCCCAGGCAGGGACTAATAAGGGGATATTTTCCTGGTTGGTATGTAACTTTTTCAGGAATGAAGTTACTAAGGGAATTTTTCTTTGTTTGTATTTGTTGGGTTGATTTTATAGTGCTAAATGTTCTATAAAATTTAAAATATAGTTTAAGTATGAAATATGATAATTTTCCCAAAAGTTTATTAATAAATTTTTATAAAAATTATTTAGTAAATATGGAATTTAATAATATAAATAATAGATTATTGATTTTTGATATAAAATATTAAATTTTAGTAAGTTATGTGAGTTTTAGATAATTAGCAGTTTAATTTTATAGTTTGAGTAGCCAAGTTCCAAAGGTATTTATATTTTCAAAATTACTTAGTATAGAATACCTTGTTACCATCTCCTCTACACTCAATAGTCACAATCTACTCTAGTCAGAGTCTTACTTTTAGTTTTCACAAATAGAACTATGATAAAATAATGTAGTTTAACAATTAGATATTTTGGTTTTTCATTAAATTTTATTAATACAATTTTTTTGTGATTGTAATTTTTAGTTTTTCAAAATATTAAATAAATAAATAAATTTAACTTTTTAATTTTTTTTAAATTACATAACTCAAAATTATAACTAACCATTTCTTTTCCAGCATTCTAAAAATAAAAATCTATTTGCAATATACATTATTGTAGAATGGAAAAGAATATAAATAATATGAAAGTGAATCATAATTTTAATTTTCAAACTCTCCTACATGTAAGAATTCAAAGTAGCCCTAGCCTAAAAGGGAAAAACAAACTCCATTGAAAGTAATTTTTTGCTTCCAAACATAGTGAAAATAATGCAATTAAGTACATGATCTCAGTAATGCAATTATGAGCTTAACATGATCCAAATCCAATTAGTTAATGGGATATTTGTTTAGATAAGTAGGTTTAATTAATATAATTATGAGAAATAAAAATGGAATGGATAA